>JAZHYW010033986.1:0-85720 GCA_037355805.1 Ixodes ricinus | reverse complement strand
GGGGACATAAATTGCCTCTTTCAAACTTTAAACATGTCAAATCAATTGAAAAAAAAGCTGAAACAGCGTATTTTACCATTGGGAGCGATTTGTAAAACTACGCCGGTTTTTCTGTGTCGTGGGTCACGTCGTTGAAAATGGGTACCAGAGGGCGGAAGGAAACCGATTCATACGGAAAAAGTTTACATCAACACGTCTCTTTTCCAGTCGTTTTGACGAAGCCGGAAATGGTAAAAGGTGGCATTTCATTACAGGAGTGCATGTACGCAACGAGTCGGTATGCGACTTGAACAATAATCGTTTTTCAGGTTCGATGCCATAGTTCAGAACACCTGAAATTTTTTGTCGCGCATTGGCGCAGTACGGCATAGTTCGGAGCGATTCAGCGTAATTCGGCATTGTTCGGCATGATCCGGCATTGTTCGGTACGGTTCGGAACTCGTTAGGCGCATTGTTCAGTTCGGTTCGGCATGGCTCGCGACATAGATCGGACGGCACGGTTTGGCATCGGTCTCGGCCATGGTTCGACATGGTCTCGGTGCGGTCTCGGCATGGATCGGACCGACTCGGCATGGTTTGGCATAGTTTTTCTCTTTCGCGGCTTGGCATAATTCCGCAGAGATCGCTATGGTTCGGCATTCGCTTCATTACGAACCAGGATGCGTCGCCACGGTCTCGGCAACTCGTTCGGCACTGTCTCAGCATTGTTCGGCAGTGTTCGGTAATACTAATTCACATATCTGCTATTCGTTTTCGCGTTTTTGCTTTTTTTTCAAACGAGAGAATTTTTCGGGACTAGCAATCCATATACTGTGTTACCATCGAAGTGTGCCGCTTGCAGGTGAAAATGATCTATTTATTTCTTCATTTCAACGAAATAATTACGCGAAGTCCTCAAACTGCAGTGTGTGAATAAACGTCTTTGTGCAGAAGAATAATATAAAAAACGACGATCAAACTTAAATAAAACTAAACCCTGAACAGAGCAGATATGGACCTGGACTCCAGTGAAAACTTTTTAATAGTTTCAAAATTGATTGCATGCAGATGCTCATGGCAAGGGAGCATTGCATTTTAAGTCTATAATATGCTGGAAATCAAAAATATTCACTCGAATTTTTTTTTAGCTTACGGATAAGTAATCTAACTTTTGTCAATATTTCGTTTGTCATTCTTGTTCAAGTGTGGGAGATTATATCTTTATTCTCAATTCCTTTTCAAAATGTTACGCTATAGCCATTCATGTTAACATTACCGCACATTTGTTGCATCACTCAATAAAGGCATGTCCGAAATTTTAAATCTTCAATGGTTTCTTTTTCTTTGTCTGGTTCTACTAACTTCCCGACATGTCCTTTTTATATTTGTAGCATATATTTGCATACTACCACGGGTTTCGTAATTGTTGACGTTAAAGCATGGCCTTTATTCCAGTTGTCTGACTGTAAGTTACATCTCACCATTGGTTTTCTCCATTTCATTTTTGTTTATTTGAAACTTGTAATACATTTTTGTATTCGTTATATACTGTATATCTCGAACTCCAGACCTGTAAGGAGGCAGAGACTCTGTCAAGCACCATGCAATTAACTCTTACCCCTCGTCGAGAAAGGGTCGGCGAGACTCGAATCGACATGTCAGACAGCCCTGCTTTTTTTACGGTCGGTATAGATCTAGCCGTATGCAGAGTACAGTACAAAGTCGAAGCCATGATTAGAGCCAGGAGCCGAAGGCCCTTTTCGACTACATAGACCTTCCCGCAAAATAATTCGCAACGCCAACTCGACAAGCTTCCGAAGACGGATCGATTGGCTCGAACAAAGTTTGCACGCCGACCCGTTCAATTTTTCTTTTTCTTTTTTAATTGCATTGGAAATTTATGAGCCCCGTCCCGACGAAACAACGTCCGTCGCCAAGAAAAGCTACTGGCGCGGTGGAAAGATTTGCATCAAAAACCCCGCGCGCAAGCATCTATTTATTTATTTACAACCCCCTGCACCCTGTAATCCGCGGACACATCGTTAATACATTATACAAAAGACAGGCTGCATGCAATGTCTGAGGCGCGTTTCTTGCTTGTATGATGATCCTGTCCCCATTGGTCATGCAAAACAGTTAGCATCGACTTTTGCCCTCAAAGCCCCATATAATGCATGAAATGCAGAATTAAAGAGAGTGATCATCTTAAATTGTTTAGAAGACTATATTGAGACCGGTTATAACGAAGTCTGTTATAAGGAAATAGTGGCTACAGCGAAGCGATATCACGATTTCCCATTCCCTTTTGCGCTTCGTTGACCGAAGTCGGTTATAACCAAGTAGCGGATATAACGAAGTAATTTCCGATTCCCGTTGACTTCGTTATAACCGGTCTCGACGCATAGAGTTTCGTACAATATAGGTCACGTGGCCTCAATATACTGTAAACGACTAAATTTTCGCAAGGATCTAATTTTCGCGAATTTCGCGAATCGACCTACAATTCGCGAAAATACGTCCTGCGAACAATTCGAGCAATATGTGAACGCTACGGAAGCTACACTGATTCGGGAAAATTAGAACCCGCGAATAATTTCAAATTTTCAGCTTTGGCCCGTTTCGCGAAAATTTCAGCCGGCGAAAATTATGTCGTTTACAGTATATATTTATATAAAGTAAGGGTCAGGTGATATGGGGTCACGTGACGTATATTTTCCCGCTAAATTTAGCGGGGAAACTAGAGTCGAGTATATATAGTTCACGTGACGGTCCGGTTACGTGACATCACTTCCTCCCGCCAAATTTATCGGGGAAACTGAATTGGTGTAAAGATCGCGCGACGTCGAATTTCCCGCTAAAGCGAGAAACTAAATTCGTGTCTAGGTGACGTGACCCAAATTTTCCCCCGCTAAATTTAGCGGCAAATCAATCAACAGTCAATGTTTTGTTGTTGTTGTTGTTGTTGTTTTGTTCGAAAGCACTAAGCACGGTATTTTGAGGACTAGTAGGCCACTTCACTATGCTTTCGCTTCCTGGGTACATTTGTTTTCTTTTTGGTACACCGGAGATTACGTTTGGGTATGAAAAATGACCTTATCCAGCCTCTTGTCAGTAATGTATTTAAATAACGCTCTTTTTATTTAATTTTTTTTCATTTATGAGAGGGATTGGGTGTTTTGGCGTCACTCACTCAGCTCTAAGCAAAAACGGTAAAGGCTTTCTTTTCTTTTTTTTCTGAACAACTGAGCGCGAGACCCTCAATGCTACCGTAATAAAAAAAGTTGAATGAAAAGTAACCTGCGAAGTAATTGATTACTTTAGAGTAATTTTTCGATTACTTTTTTGAGGCTGTAATTGTTGTAATTGTAATCGGTTACTTTTTTACAGTGAAGTAATTGTAATTGTAATCGGTTACTTTTTCCAGTAACGTGGACAAGTCTGGAGAAAACACATTGCCCCAGAACAGAATGACAACATTCAGTTCAGTCCTTTGCTGTCCGCCGCCATTCGCTTCCTAAAACCTGCACCGTCAGGCGGTCGGCGCTTCAAGGAATGTCGCTACTTGTAGAAAGCTGTTATCTAGGAACTTTTGGTTCGTCCACTGCCACGCAACGATCCTTAGCTGGCAATCAAGCTGCGCCAAAAGTGCATTGTCACGACCCTCGTTGTCTTTGCGAGTGTTCTATCGCCGGGTAAACCAATCACGCACACACAAAAAAGAACGTAGGGTCATGGCTCGTTTAGCCTGGTGCGTCAGTCTGGTAATAGCAAACGTACAAATTTGACAAGCGCCGTGACGGAGCACTTTCGCCACAGCTTGATTGGCTCCATCAGAGGCGTAGCGTCAGGCTGCGCTCGGGCTTGTAGTAAAACAAAACTGTAATGTGAATTTAACGTAAGTGTTACTCGTAAATATAGCGCTATAAAAAATTGTATTTGAGGGTGAAAATTTATTTTAAGGTACTATATAGTATTTTATCGAAACGCCTAAAAAAAAGCGTGAAAAGAGCGTTTATGTTCGTTTTTTTTTAAACAAGCAGATACTACATACCTTAGCGGTGTGACGGGTCATAGTCGCATGTTGGTGCATAGATCCTATCAAATCTACATCTGTTTAGAAGTTTGGCCTCAGGCGGGATTGCGGCACCGATCACCAGATGGCGCTGCGGAATCGATAGTAAAGTACCACATAAGCCGCTCCAATCGATAATATTGACACACTCCCGCGCTTTGCATTTCGCAACTGGCAGCTCCGTTATTCACATGCGCATAAAGCAGCCTGTCATTCAAACTTTCAGGCTTCTTTTACTTTAAATGCGTGTGAGTGTGTATGTGTGTTTTTTGTTTTTGTTTTTTGCTGCGTTTTTGTTTTGCCGCAGCTGTCAGCTCCGCGCTGGCTAAACTGAATCCGGCCCGTGCTGATTGTAATCTCAGCTGAGTTCGAGTCTGCCGACGAATCGGAGAGACCCGCAGCGCGTGTAAAACTCGACCCGAGCGAGCCGCACATAGTTTGCCACGCCACAATCTCCACGCAATGACTAATGAAGCATCGTTTGATTGAAGCCACCGCGGGATCGAGCGCAGCCGTGCTAACGAGCCCCCAACTACGTTCTAGCTGTTACTGGGAAGAAACTGAGTTAACGACGTCTTGCACGGCTTCTCGTCACCATATTTCTACAATTCCCTCCCTTCCTTTCTTGTTCTACATTCTGGAATCTCTCGATCTCTTCCTCGTCACTCATCCTCTCCTTGTTGTTCTTCCCTTCCTCCCTGCCTAGTCTGTTTTCCCCCTCAACACTCCCTCCCTATACCTGCTCTCCGCTAGCCCCATTTCCTTACCCTTTCTTTTTTTCTTCTCCTAAGGACAAGCCTCAACTTCCAAACGTTTCCTCAGCTTTCCGTTTTCCTCGCCTATCCAATTTTTTTTTTATTTCTCTTTCTTTATGTTTTTCACTATTTCCTTCTCTTTCTCTCTCTCTGTCAGTTTGCCCACTGCTCCCTAAGAAATAGGAACAAGCATCGGCTTGACAACAGTCCCTCTACTTTCCTTCCTTAACCCTACCTCCTTACCTCTCTCAGTTTGATTACACTTCCCTAAGAAGTAGCGACAAGCACCGGCTTGCCAGCACTCCCTCTACTTTCCTTCCCTAACCCTTCTTCCTTACCCCTCTCTTTCTCTTCTCTCTCTTAGTTTGATCACTCTTTCCTAAGCAGAAACAAACATCGGCTTGACAACACTTCCTGTACTTTCCTTCTCCTACCTCTCACCCCCCTTCTCTCTCTCTCTCTCTTTCTCAGTTTGGTCAGTCTTCCCTAAGAACGAGCTTCGACTGCACAACTTTCGCAAAGTAGCGAACAGGCGTTCGCTGACTTCGGAAGCTGTCGCCGTTTCCAGCCGGATTATCTTGGGGCTTGCAGCATGACGGCGTTAAGTCGACCGTCTCCTCTAAGTGTTAACGGAAGTCTCGGAAACGGAAAGGGAAACCACTAAGGGAAAGGGGAGAAGGGTTCTTAGGAAAGGAGGCAACGAGACGTACATCGAGCGAATAAACTTCCCGATGGCACTTTAAACAACGAAGACCCGCGGCCCTCTTGGCCCAATCTGTCGGAGTGGCGCCGAGTGTCGAACTTCAAGAACAGTCTGGACTGACTGACACGTCGTGAAAGTTTTACCGGGGATACAACGGGATTTCCGGAAGAAACTGTGCGGAAGCTACCAAACTTCATATTTGATGCTTTTTGGATTTTACTTTATGACATTCTTTAACCGAATTAAGACTGGAATTTCCCAGATCGGGTATAGCGGTTCTGATACACACAGAGCTTTTTACGCGAAAAACACAGGGAGAAAGAATGAGATTCAACAAACGGCGCTCTGTCCTACATGTTGCTTCTCACTTTCAGTCCCTATGTTGTTGTTGCTGTTGTTTTTTTGGTTTAAAACCTCAGTATGTTCCTTTGCTCTTCATAAAATTGAAAGAATAAAACACGGAGGACAAGCACAGGACAACCACATTCTTTCATTTAGCAACGACGTTTATTTTGAGCAGAGACATTGCACCCTGAATGAGACCCCGACCAAGATAGGGTGATAAGGGGAAGGCCAACTGGGAGATGAAACGGGTGATATGGGGGACGGAAAGGAAAATCGAGACAGAAAGGTGATAAAGGGAAGGAAACCTGGGAGATGGAAAGCGGGGAACCACGAGGCACGGGAAGAAAGACCGTGATTGTGCGCATCCACGGGGAGTAGCGATATTTTTCAATTGCACGCCTGATGAATTCTAATTCCCGTCTTGATAAGGTTACTGAGGCCGATGAACAAGTTGTTTTCTGTTCTGGATGAGAAAGGATTCGATAATGACGCGTCCGTGGCGGATTGCGGCGTCCCCCTTTGTCTTAATTCCCCGAAGTCAGGCGCGTACATCCAATGCAACCGTTCGCGTGAACCGCAACCGGATGAATGGGGTTGTCAGTTCTTGAGGTGGCCTCGTTTTCGTGCTCCCGTAAGCGGTCGTTGATGCATCGGCCGGTCTGCCCCATGTACCCGGCTCCGCATTTGAGGGGATAGAGCAAACTTTTTCTGTGCAGCAGGCCCGGAAAGCTGGGGCTTGGCGTGCTTTTTCGCAGGCCAGCTTGGGCTTTCTTTGCCGGTTGACGATGTGGCAAGGCATTACGCTTGCCAATTTAAATCTGCTGGAAAAGACAACTTTCGTGTCATAGCGTGAAGCGGCCGATTCGGATACGATGGGAAGCATTATGGATGCACGGTATATGCTGGCTCGCCCTCGACTGAAAGGCGTAGCCGTGGTTGCTTTTGGGTTAATGTCTGGCGGAAACGGACACGATAGGCGTTCCACCGGATGTCCATCTGCACCTCGTGTAGTCGCCGAGTTTGGCCTCTAAGGCCATCTGTTCGCCGAATGTTGACAGGATTTTGTTTTAGCTGATGTGATTAACGTCTTGATGATACCCTCATCTTAACGGTCTTTGAATGCGAGCACTCTCAAAGGGAGCACCCGGCTTTTCTGGAACGCTGACTAAACGCCCAGCAAACGCCTCTCGCCGGTTTTCTTCAATCGCAGGCTCTAGGAAATCGCAGCTCTTCCGAGGATGGTTCTTCCTTTTTGAATTTTAGTTTGCCTCCTGCGCTTTCGTGGAACGAGCGCCACGATCACCTCCTGACTTCCTTCTTTACCGGGCTGCAGGGTGAATAATCAAGCAGTCATCAACGCAGCGGACCACGCGTGCATCTCCGGGCTAGTGTTCTTGAGCTTTACCCAAGCGTGGTTCTATCAACATAAGACAGGTAGATTTCACTTAATATGGGTGCAAGGTCCAGCAGATTTGGCCCGGCAAGCATGTGCAACATGCACTCAACCGGCAAGAAGCCAAGCCGGCCTGCGGAAGTGGTATGCACGCCAAGCACTTTCTCCGGCCCGCCGCACAGAGAGTTTACTCCTATCCCCCGCCAAACGCGGAAGCACCAGCGTACACGGTGGCAGACCGGCCGATGCATCACCGACCGCTTGCGGGAGCACTGGAAAACGAGGCCAACTTCAAGAATCTGACAACCCCATTCAGTCCGATTGCGGTTCACGCGAACGATTGCATGACGCGCGCCTGACTTCGAGGTGAACCAAGACATAAAGCGGGGACACCGCAACCGCCACGGACGCGAAATCATCGAATCCTTTCTCATCCAGAACGCAGCAGCCAACGTTTCATCGGCCTCAGTAACCTTATCAAGACGGGAATTAGAATTCATCAGGCCTGAACAGTGAAAAGTCATCGCAACTCCCCGCAAATACAGCACAATCACGGTATTTCTGCCCGTGCCTCGTGGTTCCCCCCTTTCCATCTCCCAGCTTTTCCTTACCACCTTCATCACCCTTTCTGTCTCCGATTTTTCCCTTCCGTCCCCCATATCACCCGTTTCATCTCCCAGTTGGCCTTCCTCTCTTATCACCCTATCTTGGTCGGGGGTCTCATTCAGGGTGCAATGTCTCTGCCCAAAATAAAGCCCGCCGTTGCTAAATGAAAGAATGCCGCTGTCCTGAGCTTGACTCTCCGTGTTTTATTCTTCCAACCTTATGTATTCATGTTCAACCCGCTCGCCTTTCACCGGTCCTTTGCCTCCTTGTTTTTATTTAATCGCATCTGCGAATTAATAATGCAATTAGAGCAGGAAAACAAGCAGATTTGCTTTTTATAGCTCCTACGCTTAATTTTCTTGTTACACAGTTAATGCACTGCAGGCCGTGGTGGACCGCGTATCTAGTACCTACTCCGCGTCATTGATATTGCCCACATTAACTAATAAGAACATCTAAGACGCAATCAACGAAGCAAGAAGCGTAAAAACGTAATAGGCTCTTCTTTGCGTTCCTTAAGGTGTCAACGACAATAAAATACTATTTCCTGAATGGCAGAAAGACAGTGGACGGAAACGTACGAAGCGCGACGTAGCCGGCACAACCCAACTGACGTCACTCTGATCACAGCATCCGATTGGGGACGTCAGCTTAAACGTTACTCATGTCATCCCTTATCATCTCATTGTCACCGGACACCCAATAAGATCACAGGGTCGATCAGGTAGATAGCAACTAAAGAACCAGTCACAAAACGAGGAGTGAGGCAGAATAAACTTTTATTGTAGTGACGTCGACAGACTCCTCGCGTGGAGCCCCTCAGTCCGGGGCCCCATATGTGGGGGCGACCGCCTTGGCGCGGTCCACTCATGCCGGGGACAGCTGGCCAGTGGCCGTGTCATCGGTCAGCCAGCTCCTCCCAGGAGGTGGGGGTGGGATTGGGATCGGGTGAGACGGCAGGGAATGAGGGGCCGGGCCCCGCGCAGACCATGTGAAAAAGCGTTGGGTCGGTCGCCGCAGTGAGGGCACTGAGGCGGGCTTGAGTGACGGGTGAGAGGTAAGTAGCAGAAGAGGGGGTCGGGGAAAGCGCTAGCTTGCCGGTTTCGCCACAAGACGGCGTCTCTGCCAGTAAGGGAAGGGTGGAGAGGAGGATACAGCGAGCGAGGCGTAGCTCAGCAAGGTGAGTTGTAGGGGAAAGGGGCTGTTTAAAAGGCCAAGCCCCAGCGCCCGGTGTGCAGGAGGTCTTCGGGCGAGTGCAGAGCGCGCCTATTACCGGGGACGGCTGCGCGCCCAGGCACCCATACCAGCCGGAAATTGCGGGATGTAGAGGATAGGAACGTGGCCGAGGCAAGATGCAGTGGAAGGATGCAAGGTGTTGTATGGAGTAGGAAGTGCGGACAGGTTACGCCTATAGCTTTTCTGGAGAAAGCGTGCATACTCTCTCGTTTCTTCCCTCTCCCAGACTTTCATGTTGCAGGCCACATCACCAGGTGCAAACCGGCAACCATGTGGGTATCGCGGCAGCGTAGGGGCCGACATGGGCCCGCGGAGACCAAAAGAAGGAAGACGAGGATGCCACGGGCCAGAGCGTCGGGCTGCGAGCCTCGAAGATGGTCAGCAACGGAACGGTGAAAGGACAGGCGCTGCTTCCAGATCGTCCAACTGTGCGACAGTAGATCCTTCGTATCTTGCGTGGGCACTTCCTACGGAACGTCGAGCGAGGCCCGATCAGCTGGCGTTCTTATGGCACTTTCACATTATCTGGCGCGCTGAACATGGGGCCCGATTAGCTGGCCTTAGCTCTTCGGTCGTCCCCTGGAGGTCACACCGACGCGTTCTCGACCACTTTGGGGCAATGGTGTAACGAGAGTTATTTCACGATAATTCTCGTTATCGCGAGAGCCAACGTTCCTTGTCGGTATGAGGTCGAGCGTGGCCGCGAACAGGGGCGTTTCGTCCAAGAGCGAGCCTCAGAAAATGTCGGACGCCGCCGGACGTTCCGGTGAGGGAGCACGTGCTCATGAACGTGCTGCCGGAGCCTGGGAACCCAGCTCTGGCGGCGGACGTCGAAAACGTCGGTGAGCTCATGCGCCACGACGACTGCGTTCGACTAGCCACGGTTTAGGGAATGCCGTTGCCGTCAGCCCCGACCGAGGTTGAACGCCCTGACGTCGGTATACATTCCGGGATACTTTGATCAGTTGGATCACCCATATCACTTGGATGCGGACATAGCCCCACTCGCCACCCAAGCGACACCTGGAGCCGGCTGCGCGTGGACAGGACAAACCGCGGGCTCCCAGATTGGGCATCTGGAAGCTTTTGGACGCTGCACGAGAGAGCAGAGAACCGCGACTTGGAGAAAAGCGGTAAGCAATGAAGAGCTTGTATAGGCCCAGAAAGCAGATGGGTCATGTCAGCGGGTGTTGGGAAAACTTTTGGAAATTTCGGTGGACGCTGGGAACGCTGGCGGACGAGTTAGTGCGCACTTGGAATCATATCTGCTGGGCGAAGACGGTTTGTTGCTTTGCTGCATTCCAACGATCGATGCAGAGGAGCTGTATAGTCTCTCTTCAATGTTCTCATTCGCTACGGAAGAGGTTTATCTGGTATTTGCACATTCCACTCTTGGCTATTGATAGCAGTGGCAGGCAAGACTTTTATACGCTATGTCGCGCCGCGACCTGGCCAGGGATGAGGCGGTAGGTATTCCGGTACTTTCGTGGATGCTTGGCTTGGCAGAAAGCAAAGCCGAGAGGCGGGAAGTTTTTGGTTTGATGCAGCTAAGGCTGAGTCATATGCCGCGGGGTGTGGTCGTTCGCAACATCATAGCCCCCGCCACGAAATGTCCGCAAAGATCGAGCAGGCGACGCGTAGCGGTAAGTTCTAAAGCGCCGTTCACACTCTTAGCGACCGAGAACAACCGAGAGAGAGACCAGACCGGTTTTAGGACCGGATGCGCTTATGACAGCGGAGCTGGTCCTAAGAGATCGCAAGAGGCTTAAAAACCGGTTTGGTCTCTATCGGTCGTACTCGGTCGCACTCGGTCGCAAGAGTGTGAACGGGCCACAAGAGTCATCGTCACCTGGAATTCGATGTCGGGGACGCTGTCTTACGGAGAACCTGTCCACTGAGCAGCGCGGCTTGCGGTTTTTCTGCCTCGCTGGCTCCGAATCGGGAAGAGCACTACGAGGTATCGACGCCGGTGTCACGTCTTACTTACCGACTATTTTGTCTCAGTACAAACGAGCGGTCTGAACGCGTTCACGTCGCCGATTTGAAGGGGTATTTCCTTCGCGACCAGGACATGGGGAGCTTCCACCCAGCGGCATCTTTCGCGCGGCCCGAGCGCGGACCAGAAGCGGTGGTGACCCGATTTGAGAGAACATTAACAGCAGCTCGGGCCTTCACAAGAGCGGGTGGCGCAGAGTGCACTGATTATGCACTCCTTAGACAGTGTTCTGTCACACAGGAATTCCCGCTGCGGAGGAGCTCGACGTTCTGCCACATGGGCAGAGCTTGCTGGACGCCATAGTCTCCCCTGTCAGCCAAGGCGGACATCCTGGGATTCCGGTAGTCAGACTCGCCGGGCACCCAACCCTGAAGGCGGCCACCCCGAAGAAATCATGGTAGTGGTGCCGGTCGGTATCGACACGGCCCACTAGCGAGCCCGGTGGGAGAGGTTCATCTGACCCCGCCGTAGCGAACCTTCCACGAACAGGTCAGCCCCATCCGCGGCAGGGGGACCAGCTTAGAGCAGGCCCGCCTGTTACGCGGGTGGCCACGAGGACGGCGTCCGAGAGATTGAGGGCAGTGCGCTTCGTCTCTCGACGACGGTGGAAATACCAACCGAGACCAGAGGCAGGGCATTCAGCCCGGCGACACCACCCCGCCGCCCTTCCGAGGGCATGCGCTACTCCTGCGGCCTCGCCCCCTGGACCATGAGAACAGCTTCTAACTGTGCGACGTCCCCCTCGTACATTCCGAGACACACAAGGCCAGAGGCGTGCACTAGGGCCGGCTGAAGACGCTGTCCTCCCCTACAAACGTGGAGGCGGCCTTTCAGCTCCTCCGACGAGACAGAGGGCCAGACCTGTCCACACCCGAGGCCCGGGGCCTCCTTCACCCTCCTGGGGTACACGCCGCCGCCACCAACGCCGTCCAAGGTCCCAGAGCCGTCGCCGCAATCACTCTGTCGATATCCGCCTGCCCCATGCCGGTCGACGCTCCAGTGGCCGTCACAGACGCGCCCGTGTTCGAGCCCGGCGACTTCTAGCGACTTCCTCTCCGAGGCGCCCTCAAGTTCAAACCCCCGCAGTCCCACCTTTGAGGAGGGGGAGGGGGGATCGCGACATGGAGAGGCGGGACATGGGCCCGCGGGGGCCAAAAGGAGGAAGATGTGGAGGGCACTGGGGATTTTCGGGCAGCGAGTTCGAAGCTATAGACGCTTTTAAGCAGCTGTGCATGGGCGCCGCCATAACCGACCTTCAGTTTCTGTTTCCTCTTATTCCATTCGCTTCACGTCATCATTGCCGCAGCAGGACAGGTTACTGCCACTTTAGGTGCTACTGTGTCCTTCTCCCCAGCATAGGCCTCTGTGAAGGCTCGTCAACGCCCGCTTAGTGGCTCGGCATCTATAGGAAAGACAATAGAAGGTCGGCTATGGCGGCTCAATCTGACGCATGTTTAAAGCGTCTATATTCCGTTCACCCTTAAGCTGAGGCTATACTCCGTTTTAAGTAGAGGGTGTCAGTTCCTAAACTGACCCCCTTAAGTAACGTTGGCTCCGGTAGCGCGGTACGCGGAACATGGTAATTGTTTGCTAAAAGTCCCTAATAAAATTTCAACCTGCAAATAAAAAAAAAATAAAGGTGACGCAAAACGAGAATGGGTGACGATTATGCTTATATTCTTAGTTTCTTCTATTGGCGTGGCGACGTCAAAAGCAATGTTATAGCCCATACTGGAAGTGACGACATTCAAGATGGCGGCGCCCTTGTGAGAGAAGGTGTATAGACGCTTTTTCTTCGCAAACGTTACCAGGCGGTGCTTCAGTCTTTAACGTCCAAGGGAACTTCCGGTTCATAAAAGAATGAACAAAACCAACCTTAAAGGGACAATGAAGGCAATTTAGGACATCTTTTTGGCGATTGAACTGGGTTCCAGGCACGTCTCAGGCCACGTTGCCCAAATTTCAGCCGAAACCGGCGCTTGTGTGCCGCGCAAATCAATAAAACAGTCGCGGTAATAATTGCACCGGGATCGACTGGGGCGACGCCCCGAGAGTTGCGGGAGAAGCCAGGAGAAGCGGAGCTCGCGTGACCGATGCGGGGCCAAGACGCGCGACGTCACAAACGACGCGTCGCGCCGTTTGTGACGTCGCGCGCCTTGGCCCCGCTAAACGGGCTGACGCGCGCCGTTTGCGACGTCGCGCGTCAGCGATTGGTCGCTGACGCGCCGCTTTGACGGCCAGAACGGCCAGATCGCTGCCGCTTTCCCCTCGGCGTCCGTCCTTCGGCATGCGGGCCGCTCGTTGCCGGCTGTGCGGTCTCCGTCGGGTGATAGCAGAGGCCGCCACGCACGTACTCCCGTTCCGTTGGTGTTCGGTTACCGAACGGAAGCTCGAACTCGCTCGCGAGAGCGGCATTGCCGTCCATGTTGACAAATTCGGCGAAACGACCGCGCCACCGCGCTGCTATAACCCACCGCGGTAACCAGAGTCTCGACGGCCTAAATGCTACCGGTACCGACAATTCACGTGTGACGTCACTCCGTACGTCACCTCCGTTTTCGGAGGCCCAAAAACGAGAAACGGAGATAGTTGAGTTTCGGTTTCTTCAGTTCTTTCGTAGGTATAGAAATATGCGTCACAAATGTCTATAAAAATTTAGGCAGTATGCCAGGTTCCCAAGAAGCCTAAAAACACAATTTAAAAAATTAAATTAAATCGTCTTCATTGTCCCTTTAACGCTGCTGCTTGAAACGTCGATGAAAGATCTACCCATTAATTCGCCAGGCGAACGCCAAACAATAAAAAAGCGCGAGATCTGTTCAAATGTTTCAAATATTAGGGTAAACAAACTTGTCTCCACCAAGACGTTAAATCGTACAGCCGAAGGCCCTCGCCAAACGACAAACTCTGTCGTCCGTGTAGCTAGTATGCTTTCTAGCACTGGTGACATAAGCGAGCTCGACAGGCTTTGCCAAAGACGCCGCGACCGCAAAGTCGCTTCGGACGCAAGCAGGGGTACATGTTTGTAAACAGCAAAAGCGTCTATAGCGCTGCGATATATGTGTGAATAGGCTTTTAAGGTTCCTGTCCCACGGCGGCCATCTTGAAGAATCCATTAGTTCAACCAATAAATGGCGGCACACATCCGCGTGGCTGGTACAACATAAGGTATACCAGTGGTAAAGAGAATTACATACCATTTCAAATAAAACCACTCATTAAAAAAAAAAAGGTGTTCAGAAACGGGTGAATAATGATCTGCCAAAGCCACATCCAGTGGGACCAGGGGTGCTGATCCGGCGGGATAACTTCATCCTGTTTTGTTTGCGTCGTTGTCCTAACTGTGGTCGCTGATTTACTTCGAATCGTTAATGCACGGGCGGTACTTTTCGAAGCCTTGAAATAACGCAACGAAGCAGGAGTCCCTTTGTTCGCAAAGAAGGGATGTGTGCGAGGAGAAAAGCCGTTATTGTTCGGGGAAGGGGCAAGAGAAACAATATCTTTGTCCCTCTCAAATTCAGGTTTGTTGCACGGTCGACTGCGCAACATGGTAATACGCTGGTATCTCCGACGCCTTCTTACTTGCGTACACTTTTTATTGATTTGTTCCCCGATGCGGAAGGTTTCTAATTGGGAAAAAATGGGTTTCTGCTTGTTGGGTCCCTCCAACGTGCAGCTTGGAAAGTTTATTCCTTGCTTTAGTGTATCTTTCTTTTATCATTGTGACTGGAATGGTTGCTTGAGAATCAAAAGAGCAAAGAAAGTATAGAGACCTGAAATGCGTAATAAGCAAACACTGAAAGAAAAATGGTGTTATTCCATTTGTTCAAAAGACGGTATAATCATTCTTCTCGATAATGAGAGCGCGAAAGTTGTGTCTGTTTTGTATGTGTATATGCGCATTCATCGCTGGAGAAGAAAACGATGTTGTTGTTTGTTCAGCATTGCAGGATATTACTCTTTCCTTTCCGATAAAGGCGCAAGTACCTCGCCGACTTACTTGTTGGCGCGCGGTTTCCAATGTATACGACCAGAAATTTCTGAACGTCGAATTAGCGCCGTGCACTAAATTTTACGCAACAGCGACACTCTTGAAACATATCTAGCATGTAAAACGTATTTGTACTCCTTCAAACATAATTTAACATCAAACTCTTGTTTGGAAACTAATACCCGTGCCACACGAGCTACTCGACATGCCATTTACAACGAATGAGCATTTGTGTGATCAAGCAAATCAGCTCGCAATCTGTCGCGCGCGAAATGCGCCACGCCCGGAGTGTCGCGCGCTGATTGGCCGTCCGCTCAAATGTCATTCGTTGTAAGTGGCATTCTGAGTTGCCGTGTGGCATGGGTATTATTTTGCTTTTGTAAGTTGTGCGACGCCGTATATGTGCATTAGCTCGTCCAGTTCCAACATTGCCTTTTCTTTTTTGGAGTTCATAATTATTATTTATATTTATAACGGCATCGGATTGTTGTAATGAGTCCTGCGTTCTCGGCTTCTCCCACAACCAACTTCGCTAGTTTGAACTATCAGCTGTCACATGATCTCTGTCACGATATATTATTCATTAGCCCTTTCCATCAGCGTCGAGATGTGCTTTCGAAATTAATCTCTAGTTTCGTCGCAATATTTAAAAGCATTTTCTATGGTAACTCGCTGCAGCTTAGCATATTGGACCGGGAAAGACGCGCATTTGTACTAAGCTCTCTTACATGTTAATGACTTTATTATGACTTTGTAATTAAACGTCAGTGAGGCCACAGACACATATATATAGCGTGCCAGGAAAATATATATATACATAAAACACCCCATTTCAAAGTATCAGCCTTGATATAACGAGTCAGAAAGACGACTACGCATCTGATGTGAGAAATAAGAAAAAACAACAAAAAGGTGTGTAAAACAAAGGTGTCCAATTAATTAGAAAGGGCAAATGACTATCTTAAGGGTTCGCCCTCGGAGATTAATTGTTCCTTCCGTGAATAAGGGTCACTGGAAACGACGCCATAAATCCGCCATCTTAGGCAGGCGAGAGGGGCAAAAGGCAAACAACAAGAACAATAGAAAATAAAAAAACGGCACCAGAAGCGGTACTTAGCGTCAGAGCCGTGTACAGAGGAGTTTGGTCAATGGGAGGCGCAGGCCTCCCGTCCGACCAAACTCTCTCTGTCTCTGTGTGTGTGTGTGTGTGTGTGCGTGTGTGTGTGTGTGTGTGTGTGTGTGTGTGTGTGTGTGTGTGTGTGTGTGTGTGTGTGTGTGTGTGTGCGTGTGCGTGTGTGCGTGTGCGTGTGTGTGTGTGCGTGTGCGTGCGTGTGCGTGTGCGTGTGCGTGTGCGTGTGTGTGTGTGTGTGTGTGCGTGTGCGCGCGACAGACAGAAAACGAGCGAAACCAGATGTGCGCACTGTTCTTCTATCTGTTCATCTGAACACCTGAAAGGTCGTCGCCGTGACAACGCGATGTACTGATTGTTGTCGAACGTTCTCGAGCTCTTCCGTACACCGTGACTCAAATTGTGCCCAAAAGGACTACCGACTTTGCGCGCGCAGTGGGTAATTACGGTGCGCGGAGTGGGTAATCACGCCAGAAAAACGACAACAACTGTAACATAAACAAAAAAAAGAACGCCTCTAATCACATGCTTGGATAGACACAAAACTAAAAACTACTCGAAGGGGATTGCATGATATATTCAAAGAAGATCCACGAGAACAGTATACCGACGTAGCACCCAGTGCCGTGGAAAATGAAGTGGTTTTGATTTTGCGGTTACCGCCACTTGCTTGTTAGGATTTCTGAGATTCTAACACCTTTCTCATAACGGCGTTGATTACTTCCGCGAAGAGCATTTTCGCCCCCCTTCCCCCGAAATCGACTTTCGTTCTACCTCTTTGTTATCACATATCACTTTCTTTTATATTTTCCATTTGAATTACGGACACAATTTGTGGGATCCATTCGTGCGAGCATCGGGCCCAAGATTAGCTCGATTCGAATCGACAGCAGGCGTTTAACCGCGTCCCATTTATCAAGAAAGATTTGAAACGTTTCTTTTCTTCAAAATAAAGGGAAGAAACGTTTGTTCGTTCGTTTTCACCATTATCATCTGAATTTAAGTATTTTCGATTACATTTAAGTAAAAAAAAATGTTTCATTCCTTATAAATTTTTCTGTGTGACGATTTGAACGTAGATCTTTATTTCTTAGATTTGTGTTATCTTTGTGGTTTTCTCTGTTCAGTTGAATCCGCGTTACGTGTGTTGCCAGCGTCTACGAACCAAAATCGTTTCCTCAATAGTTGTTAGTTTGCTTCAGTAAGATGCGTTTCGTTTCTTTTTTTTTTTTTCTCATACTAAAAAGTTAAATGATAATGATAAAAAATGTCAATGGCGAAAAAAACGAAGGTATTTTGACATTTCTCGTTTCGTTTGCTGAGAAATCCGTGTAATTCGTTTCCTCAAATCTGAATGGCGTATTTGCCGCTTAACCGACGCGTCGCCATTCCTGGACGAAATGAGTGCACCGCCAGTACAATAAAGCACCATTAAAAAAAATGTGTATCTTTTATTTTTGCATTATGGACAAAACATAATGAAAAACAACTAGACGGCTTCCTATGTTAAAGGCCCACGATTATAATCAACGGACAAGATGAGAACGGTATACACGAACTCATCTCTGCTACGTCACGGCGCGGTGGTGGCGCGTCGAGCGCACTTCCGGTCTGGGGCTGTGGGCGGAAGCCGCCATGGGGCACGTGCATTCTTGTGTTACTTTGGAAGAAACCGGGCAAAAACTTGCCTTCTCGTCAAAACGCCGCGACTGGGGCTGTACCAAAAGGAGTCGGGAATGGTTTGAAGGTCAGTTTTCATGCGTTTTGCGCCCATGCAATCGTGGTCCGACGGCGTCAAAACGCCGTCGGACCACGATTGCTGGGCAGGGAATCACTTTCTATTGAATTCTCGGATACGTTATGGTCGTTAGATTTATTTGTTTTGTTCCGACATGAACGCGGGAAAACCGTCAACTTGCACGGACCACCTGCGGACTACGTTCAGTGCGTCATCACGTTCAAACGGCCGCCTCATCGTTCGAGCTGTCGTCTGCTCTCTCAAACGTTTCTGCTTGTCGTCTGCTCGTTCAAACGACAGCGGCCCGTAGACCAAACGTTGACCCGGTAATTGCGATAAGAAGTGCAGACCTCAAAGGACGTTTAAGTTTGAAGGTTGCTTCGGGTAAGTAGGCTCGATGTAAACAGTAGATATAAGGAAATGTTGATCATTGTTACCAGTGGCCATCACCGACTTGTTATGCCTGATTCCCTCGGTCCGATTCTTCTTGCGATTTTCAGTACCGACGTCGACATCTCAGCTACGGTTCAAGCTTCTGCAGCCCGAGCGACGTTATGACTGACAATAGCGAGCAGAACCTCACCATGTGAATCAGGCTTTAGCGTACATTCTGCGGCGTCCACGCGGAATGAATCGCCGCATGTTACATTATTTGCGCCGAGTTTTGCGGTGTAACGAGCCTCGTTAATTTCGCTGATACCGCTCAAGTAGTCAGACATTGCCAGGAAGACGTAGAATCAACAATTCCAACGCGAAAAACAGCGCAGGGACTCACATCGACGCCGAAAACATCCCATTCCAATGGTATGTTTATGGGCGACGAGCGAGCTTCTTGCCCACACCCCCATCGCGCATGCGCAGCGTCGGTGGCATCCGCTAGAGGCGCTCCGGCTTGTTTGTAAACATGAGTTGGTGTACCGGGCCCTCCCAAACCCACATGGAAACAAAGCCTGCACATGACGTCATTGTTAGTGACGTCATTACGTCCCTATCCCATGACGTCACTGCTGAGCTGTCACCGCAAAACGGCTGACGCGTCCTTCTTGGCGTCGCCGCGAGCTATACGTCGCGTTCGTTGTGAGAGGGCGCTGAGAAAGATGCTTGCAACGCTTGCAGCGGTGCCGACGTATAACTGTTGCCGGAAGCACTGCGGGAATCCACTGCGGGGTGCAGGGACCTGGTCACAGACCAGAAGGCCAGACTCACCAGCGCGAACTTACGAACAAAAAGGTGCCTACGACCAAACCTGAGCAGAACAACCAGTCTGCGAACAGAAATGTTCCCGTAACTTTTGCGTGGTTTACGAACGAATCCTACGACACCCTCCGAAGCTGTCTTGCCGCACTTTTTTACGATCAAATTAGCATGGCCGACAGCGTCGCCCAGGTTACTTGGCCCGCGACGACCAGCGCGACGTTTGTTTACGCCGCGTACTCTTCTCACGCGTCCGCGACTTCAAGCAGCAAGAGAAGAAGCCAGCGTGGCAGGGCACAAACCACGACGAACAAGAACGCTGGATCCACAAAACACCCGAAGGCGCTCCAGCGGCTGCAGATTCCCATCGGCCAGCGAAGCGAGTTCGGCAGATATGGCCCAGCTTACTCAACGGCGGCATGCCTCGAACGATCGGCGCCAAGACCGCTCTGCTCACGACCGGCTGGCGTGCTGAATGGAATATGCCCCCATGCACTCATTGTGAAACCTTCCCGCATTATAGTTTTGATCGCTGACCTAAGTTTTAAGTCTCAGAGGTCAATCTCTTCCTCTGTACATCTCCTTGAGGTCAGCAGGTGACGAACGCTGCCGTCGAAAAGGGGCTCTCGTCGACTCTATCTCTTTTGTTTTGTAGTGATATAGAGCTCAAATAAACGCCGTACGGATTGCGACAACGCAACACGGTATGTACGCTTTGTTATCAGTCCATTCCATTTGACCTGTCGCGACCGCACCTCTTCACAATTTTCGATCGCTATAACGGTTCGCCGGTCGCAATGCCGGTCAGCAGCCTGCTGCCGAGTATCCGCCAGCATCGAGTTGCAATCGCTGAGATCGGTCCCGAAGCGCTGATCAATTCGCGGTAAAAACAGCGCATCCAGCACTTTCCTGATCGAAACGCGCGCGTCCGCTCCGGTACTGTAGAACAGCAGGTATTACGTGGCTCTTTTGCTGACACTCTTGTAGTTCAAACGTATCTTTTTAACGTCGGCATCGCCGCTGCATCTCCCGGGAGCCGCGAAACGCTTCGCGGCAATTTGTTTCCATCTACGTCGCTTTGCAAACGGCTGACACGGGCACGTCTTTTACCAACGATCTTCGGCTTCGTAGCTGATCGGGAGTTCGCCGCAGATCAGCGGGAGGCGGTTACGCATCCCGGCTTCAGCATTTCGGGCGTGTTTAAATCGCGTTAGCGCCGACATATCACTGCACGGGACACGAACCCCCAGACCAGCGGTGTGCGAAAGGCCGCCCAGGTGTTGATATCGAAAAATCCACGTAGCTCCAGGCGGCTCCGGAACCGCGCACGAAGCTCTCCGGATTGGTTGTTCAAAGGCTGCCGAACGCCGTCGCCATAGCAACAGCAGCACCGGCAGTGCGTTCTGCCGCACCAGACCGTCAGGCTTCTCCAGCACCATCACTCTTCATGAAACGCGTCTCGTGAATACCCCATTCCTCCTTCTTACGCTCTACCGTGTAACTTGCGAAACTGTAGCTAAGTTGCCGTCATATCCAAGAAGCTCTTCCGTGAATCTGCCGGCTCTTGTCTTTGAGTGGTGTTGGTCCACGGTGTGGATAATACTCTTCAGGTGAGGGACGGCGCGCTCCTCGCGCAGTGCAGATAAAGTTCGGCGCCATGAGGACTCGTTGGCCCGCGCACGGGCAAGACTGAACGGCCTGCGCACGCCTCATGCCTCCACACGCGCAGAGCTCCAGCGGTTAGTGCTGATCGCCCGAAGCAGAACACCGACCGCTCTCCTGCCTTCGCTTCCGCTGCCTATCGCCGGCGACACTGTCAGCCGCGGGCAGTCGGCGGCCGCGGAATAATGCAGCTTTTCGGATGCCCGTCAGAACGAACACTATCTGATTCTCGCGCCGCGCGTTCGGCCCCGCCGTGTCCTCACCCGAAAGCGCATCATCTTACACCGTGTATTGGTCTGGCTCGGTTCCACCCACTGCCGTCCTCGCTGCGTCCCCACCAACCGCAGGCGAACGAGACATTATACCGCCTGGCAAAGAGCCACAGCGTGTGCGCTTTGCCTGGCGTCACGAGGGTGACCGCACGCGCCAGTGGACGTGAAACGGGAGTTTCTGCCGTGAACACGCATCGACTTCCGCGAATGCCTGCGGGGAACTTATCCTGATAATTATGGCAGGCCGAGAGGCCGTTTGCAGCCTTCCGCTAAACACCCGTAATCCGCACCGAATGACCATGAACTATGCAGACGACACGTTCCTGACGGCGCGCCTGCGCAGCTGCGGCGTTTTCTTTACGGATACCGAAGCGGAGGAAAAAACCGACTCATTGCCAGCCCCTCCTATTGGCGCGTCTTACAATTGCAGATCTCGCGGGCGGATGCACGCAGGCGGAAGAGGATTTTGGGGCCGGGTGGCGAAGATCGAACTTCGCCGCTGGCGAGAATCAGGATCTGTCCGGGCCCATTGTTCCTGCCGTGGCGACAGAGTTGTGTTGCCGCTACCCGGCGCCGCCAATCCCCTTTCCGCCCAGCGAGTGTAAACACACCGCTAACAGTTGCTATTCTATAATACTCTCACGTTCCAGACGAAGAAACCAAAATATCTCGTGACTCGGGCGGTACAGTGGTCTCTCCAGAGTGCTCAAAGTCTGTCCCAGCTAGTGCTGCCGAGATAACCTTCCGGTGTTCTTCGCGCAAGTGGGAGCTCTGGGACTCCAAGATTGCTAACCCTGGTATATGCGCGAGCTTTCTCGTGGCGAGCACTTCTGGAATGCATTGCACGCGACCGTGAAACCAGCTAAGGATCTTCCGGTAGCAAGCGGGAAGAAAAAGCGAGAAAGAAATCTGGGCATCTTTGCGGGTTACTCCTCGAAGCCCATCCCTGCACCATAAGTATCTGCTAGCGTGTCACGCGTCAACGAAAACTTCTCTGTCCAGCGTTCACTTGTCGCCCACCATATCCACGCACCTTTCGGAAGCCCCGCAGTTCCGGTTCTTTCTCAGAAGGGAGTTCCCCACAAGGGCCGTGGGCAGTCCCCGCCGCTGCCAGATCCGTCCAACTTCGGGGCTTCAGCGTTGACCCAGGCACGGCCCTCTTGGAAAAGGCATCGGTAAGCAGTCCTCTCATCCTGCCGGCTACACTCTACCGGGGGCGCTTACTGGAGAGTGCCGTGGTTGACGCAGGTAGTCGCAGTGTAAAAAATAAAACGAACGTCGCGTAAAGGTCGTGGCCTCGATGGTGTTTACATAGTAGTAAATAAATGAGTGGTCCGAGTGAAATCCAGCGGCTCCAACTATACACTTTGCTGGAACATTGGCACTCGTAAACGGGCACTAGTCGAAAAAATAAACTCAGCGCGTCAATCGCTGCGGCATATTACTGGATGTATGTTCATTTCAGGACATTTCTTAGAGTCACCACCGCGCACTCCCTTACCACCGGAAAGGTGCAAAATATTCAACTCCCAATGAGGGTAGCGGAAGCCGCAAAGCCACTGATGACGTCATCGCTCGGGCGCGGCCGCCAGATAATTCTGTCAGCATTTCCGTTGTGCGACGTATTAGACGGCGTGACGGCGGGTTTTGAGTCTCGAACTCAACGGCCTGTCGCGTACCGACCAATTGCATATCCTTCCCATGATGATCCGACCAAAGAACGAGTTTTTCGTCCGTCGGAGTATACACCGAGCAGCAAACTTGTTTCAAAAAATGTCCGGTAGCAAAACTAAAGAAAAAAAAAGGTTGTTCGCGTCGTCCCCTCCAATTTCCTCCGACACGTGCTTCGGGCGCCACTTTCTGGGCTGGCGGAAGTCGCACGCGCGCGCTCGCGTGTGACTTCTCCGCTTGGCAAACAGAGAGACTGCCTGCGCGAGCGCGTATTTGGCTAAAAACCGATTTTTCCTCAGAAGCGGCCAAATGGAAAGAGCCCACATCGCTTCACGCTACACTATCCGAGTGGCTGCCACTCAAACCCGCACCGCGACGCGCGCGCCAGCGACAGCGAACGAATCCAGCAGGCGTGCCGGCATATATAGCCGTGGTTTCCTAAGGGCAGATTATAGATCGCGTCAATCTTCTGAGACAAGAGGTACTCTCAGGATGAAGAATAAAATCAAGATCATTTTTAAATCAGCCATACAAACCGCAAAATCCAGATTTTACCGTGATGATATAAATCAGGCCTTTCCCTCGCCAGTACTTCCCCCACAATGTTTTCTCGACTGCAGTTTATCCTCATTTGATGATACGTGCATTTGTTTTGTGTTTAAATCAAATAGCCACCAAGTAAAAAGATTGTATAGGCAGTACACGCCAGCAGAAGCAGTCTCAGCTGAGAAAATCGGGACGTACTTTCTGTCTACCTTTCACATACTGTCCAGTCAGTTACCCAGTGTTGCGATATCAAGCAGCGCAAACTGAGAAACGAAATTAAGAAAAGTAATGCCATATTGCAAGCAAATCGAACGTGTAAATACGTATGATAATTTTTACTAACTAATAAAATCAAGCTTCAGCTTTGTTCTAGCATAGCGCAATTACGTCAATAAAAAGTTGTTAACGCAATTTTTAATCTAAGCGTTGCTACTTCGTCCGCATTGTTTCTTTCAGCGAATTCGATGGATTTGCTCAATCAATTTGCTTCAGTTTAAAACGACATCTAGCGATAAATAGTTACTTCTGGTTCTACCTGCTGGTAATCTAAATCAAATAAATTAAATTTTTAATCGTCATCTTTTTATTTTGAAAGAACTATATTCTAATATTTTTATTGTTTCTTTTAGACATAGCTTTGTAGGTGAGACCTCCACCTGCTTGTGTTGTCTGGTGCCATTAGACAACAGCTAGTCATCATTGTTCTAATCACATTTAAAGGAAAATTGTGCAAGAACGGGTGTCAGTCCGTGACGTCACAATTCTTCGCTAAATTTAACGGGCAAATTGTGACGTCACGTCATGCAGCAACAAACGTCACTTTACTAATATGGTCCCATGACGTTTGCATAATTTTCCGCTACATTTAGCGAGAAAATCGGTGTCACGTCATCTTACGTCGTGTGTTATGACCTCAGCTCTCGTGACGCTCAATTTCTCTTCTACCACAAAACCCCACAAAGTGCTTTTTGTAATTAAGGTTCTTCGTTGCACTCGGCGTCGTCTAAGTCGAATTTTTATTTTGTAGATTTTTATCACAAAAAGTGCAAGAGCGTTAACTGAAGATATGATCGTTTAAACCCCTCCCCCAACAAAAGAAGAAAAAGACATAAAAAAGGAGAGTAACCCCATTTCTTTTAACGTCACAAGTTTTTCCGCCGTTTTCCGAGTCAATTGTACGGGAATGTGAACCACTGTGTCTAACGAAGCCTGAATTTATTCCCATAAATTTGTCGAATTCTGAAAACGACACCAATCAAACCTGTTTTTCCGAGTTACTTACACAATGCCTTAATGGACCAAATTTTCGACCAAACTTACTTTAAAAAACAAATTTAAAAAAAATCTTCAGGAAGAGTATTTATTGCAACCACTGAAGTTAGTGTCCTTTTCAGTGAAAGCAGCGAACGGAAAAAATTGTTCATAAGAGATGCAAATCGGTCACCGCAGCCGTGGCATCGAAAACGTAAACATCGCGAAATCAACGTTATATCTCGGGCCTTTGCAAACTGAGGGAACCCAACAGTGTTTTGGTACATAAACGCCGTCAATAACGTCGTCAGTAATGATAGTGCATATAAGTCCTTGTACGCGCGAATCATTTAAAAAAACACGCGCACCTATTTCGTAGCGATTAGGCTTAGGTTCGCTTTCAGACCGATTTGCGTATATGTCTGGCCGCTTATTTTCCCCGCCAGCGTAGGAGAAAAAGTGAGGTCACGTGACTCTGAACATCAATCCAGTCTCCCTGCTAAAGTTAAGGGAAATTGACGTCATATATGTGTTCAACGCCAATTGTTACCCAAATTTAACGGAAAATGAAGTCACAGGGCTTGATGTTATTGACCCGGTACACCAGCCCAGTTTACCCGCTGTACCATAGTGAAAATTCTACACGTGACCTGTCGCGGCTCTTTCAATTATTCTCGTAGCACCGTATTGTAAAACCACATAATTGCTTCATTTTTTTAGAATCTATTTGCAATTCCAACGGCATGCATTTCATTCCCTTTTTCTCTGCTTCCCATTTCGCCTGCCAGGCCACGCTTAGTTTTGCTGTGCACTCAAGAAAAGGAGAGAAGCCCTGAGTTCTCTCTCCTTCGCCTTTTTCTGCTGCACTGCTCTGAAGTTGCGAATAGTAGATGCACAACGAAGGCCCTCACGCCGGTTTAGACTCGAACAGCAGGCTCCACTCTTGCCGCACACGAACTGAATGGAACTCAAGCACTTATTTGCGCCGCGACGGTTGCCGCGCCTGCTCGAGTGTTCGTCGTGCTCATCAGTCTTCGAGGTGCAGCCTGTCGCCATTTACAGCAATAAACTGGTCGTAAGCAAGCGGATACCCTGAGCACTTCCCCGCCTGAAAGCGTATCGCCATTCGGTAAGCGGTATCGGTGGGAGGAGGTAAGTGATGTGCTCAGGGACTTCAGAGTACTTCCGTCCGCCTGATCAGTCACGTGATTTATGGGCAGCGTGTTGGTTTTGCCACGATGAGAAGGTGCGTCGATCGTCTGGAAGCGTTCACCTTTCCTTCCGCTTGCTTGCGTTGCTTTGAGAGCTGATGCAGCTGTCCGGGAATGCACCGACAGCCATCGTGAAAGATGTTCACCAAAACCTCCGCGGCCCGCTCCTTCAACAGGGAAGATGTCGTGAACACTGGAGAACCCATCCTGATCAAGAAAAACAAGGGAAACATCTCCTGCCTGAGATGTTCTCGGTGTCTGCTGACCCATCCGGAGTTTGTCCGCTCATTATTGCAGGCCATACTGCTTTCTTGTAGCTTAAAATGCTTGATTGTTGGCTTTGTGAGATTACATTGGTGGAATGTTTGAGACAAATTCCTTCGCGATCTACTTGCCTCTCAGGAAAGTGGCCTCAAATGAGCCGACAAGAAACCGAAACCGAAACGAAGGTACCATTCAGCTGCTAGCGCAGGGCCATCGACGTAAACGACTCAAGACTGATCACGTGAGGCGACTAATTTGTTGTATCCATCACGTAATGCCCAACGTACGCATAGAAAAATTGCTGTTACACTGGCACCTACTCTGGCTCTTGCTCGAGGAAGCTTTTCTTGAGTGCGCTAACCATTCCCGCTGGGTTGCTGCATGGGATCGGTGGAAGCTGCATGCCGCATCCGCACTGCTTCTGGGGCACTGCGTGACGGGCAGCGGGTGTCCAAAAGAACCCTGGCAGTTTCCTCTGGTTGTTCGTGTACAACCAACAACGTACAGTCCTGTCCGGGACGAATTGCTCTGATACACATACTGGCGTAAACAAGACTGACGCCGGCAACGTGCTAGTACCGCTGGGGGGAAAGTCGCGGTCTATCGCCCCCCCCACATACACATGAGGCCAGTGAGCGCTGTCTGAAACTATTAATTGGGGCCTTTAAAGGGGATGGTACTTACTTGAAGTGGAGCTGAATCTACGAGGTACCAGGAGACACTTTACTATCAAGTAACGGTACAAGCAAAGCTGGGGAAGGGAGTCTATGGAACGCTGGCCTGATTAATATTGTGGCAGATGATCAAGGCGGACAGACGAAACTTCGACTCGTTTGTTCAGAAGGCGGGTGATATTTTATTAGCCTCGTTAGTATGCGCCACCAAAGATTGCGAGTAATAAACGTTATCACGCAGGCTCGTGCGCTTTGGGCATAATGAGCGTGCCGATGACGAGTGGCAATGAGCTTGCCTAAGCCAAGGTGAGTCGCGCGTGAGAAAGAGTTGAGGTAACCAAAACACTGATCTAGCAGATTTACTGCTGCACGTTTACTCCGACTCTATTAACTCCACGGCGCGCAAGATCAGAGCGATCAGTGAAAGCACCGCTTCGCCATCGCCAAATTGAGTTTTGCACTTTGCGCGACAAAGGCGCACTGCAACAGGAGTGCACTACCTCGGCGTTAACAACCCGCGCAATAGATTAATTTCCCACTCTGAAGCCATTCCAAATGATAAATGAAAGGTCAATACCCGGCGTTGTAGAAATATCTGACGGACACAACGGTGCCGAGCGCCTGCTCGCATCGTCGTTGCTCGTGAAGGCCTGCTTATTTGTAGTTGAGACGATGATTCCACATCTTCGTGCCACTCGTGGTGCTTGCAATAACCTCAAAGAGCAGGGAATCTTCTCATGAGGACGTTGAAGACACGCAACACTGAGCCACCAGTGCTAAATCATACAAACCACGCTATACGGTTTTTTCTCTTCGTCACTGCGGCGTGGTCAACTCGACGACGTTTTCTGGCTCGGCTACACTACCACCAAGCGGTGTGCCCGGCAGAGAAGGCCAGAGTGCGCGCGAGCCGATAAAGGCGCTGCCTGACGCGCGAGAGCTTAAGCCGCCAAGATGTGCCCCAGTGAGTGCTGCGCTTGTAGCCTTTTTCTGCGGTACATCAAGGTGAAACAGAGTATAGATGGAAACCAACAGCGGCAAAGCGGGTGTATGGACAAACGCCTTCGCGACATGGACATCTACTCAATATACCGCGGTGGAACAGGGACCGATGCTGGCGAAACGTGGCAGTCGTTAATACCAGCAAAGAAGCCCACGGCGAGAAGCCATGCAGACCGACGCAGCCCCCCTTCGTGACAACTGGGTTCGAGATTATTGTTCGCTTTGTTCTCTGCGGTCGGAGTGCCAGCATACCCTCTGACAAAGGTTCATATACGCTAACTCATGTTTGAGCAAACAAACTGAGCGCCTCCAGCGGACGTGCCACTGGCACCGCGCATGCGCGTTCGCCGTCGCCAAACAAAACCACGTGATGTTGTCGGTACGCAGGAGTCCCCCTGCCTCTTCGCGTTCGAATTGCTGGTTGCGTCGCCCTCCTGGCGATGTCTGACAATCTGGCCGGCTCAACGAAATTACCGAGTCTACACCGCGCCATGTGAATAATGTGACATATGGCGATTCATTTTTCGTGGATGTGCCGCAGAATGCGCTAAAGCCCGATCTGCATGATGATTTTCGCGTCACACTTCTTTCAGTCACCACGTCGTTCGGGCTGCAAAAGCGCGAACCGTAGCTGAGATGGTCGACGCCGAGCCGAAATCGCAAGCAGACCGACCGCGGAATCAGTATAACAAGTCGGTGATGGGCTTGTGGCAATGACTGGCTCTTATATCTACTGTTTACATCGAGCCCGCTACCACCCTCTGGCCAGCGTTATATTGCGCTGGCATTTGGTCTACGCAATAAGTCGTCTGGGGGGAGCCGACGACAAACAAAAGTGTTTAAAGAGCAGACTACTGTTCGAACGATCAGGCGGTTCAAACTTGCCGACGCACTAAACTTAGTCGGCAGGCGGTCTGAGCAATTTGAATGCTGACGAAACGTCAGTCCACCGTGTGTCACAGTGCATGACCAACTAATGGCGCCCGCACATAATCTACGCATCGTTTCGACATTTCAAAAAGGTTCTATACCTAGAAGACAAGATGAATTATATGGGACAAAGAGATGGCGTAAGACTACACCTTTTTCACCTGTTTCTTTTTTTTTTTTTTTTACAGCGGAGCTGTTAAGGGCTAGGTTCCCCAGGATTGTGTTCGGTACCAAGCAAAGATGTCGACACAACACACTGGTTGCCGCCGTCGCTCATAGATGGCGGTAGCTGTCCATGAGTGTTGTGTTTGCCTGTTGTCTGCTTGCCACCGTCGCTCATAGATTGTGGCAACCTTTCCAGTCTCGGCAACTAGACAGCTGGTTGCTGCCGTCGACCATAGATGGCGGCAACCTTTCTTTTGAGGAAGAGGAGCGGGAACAGAGCGGGCGGCGATGTGAGCAGCAGCGCGAATTGTTTCGCAACCGCCGCGAGGCCGCTATCACCTAAAGTTCCACTGCGTCGAGCGCTTCAGGATTTCCTTGCGAAAAAAGAGCAGATCGCCTCGCCTGGAAAGCCACCGCCGAGAACAGAAGCTATCTTTTTAGAGCGTAGTTTCCACCGCAGCTGAGTGGTATAACGGGGTATAGACCGCGCCCACGTCGAGAACGAACGTTTCTCCGATATGTTGGCGGCCTACGGGGCTATGAAATTACTCGCAATTTATTCACCGAGTTATGGGTCAAACATGATCCCTTTAATTCTGTTATCATGGGGTCACGGGGCGCCAAGAGTGACTACAAAAGCGCGAATTTTCAAGAACCATCTATATACTGCACTCGGATTGAAACGGTAAGGCATATGCTAACCCCTGATGTTAGCATACCTGACCGGCAGTCCTGGAGATGTGGCTAGGATTATACCAGTACCAGCAGTCAGGAGACTCGGGGGAACGGATCCCGGCTCCGCCAATTATTATTTTGGATGTTTTTCTTTTTTAGACCTTATTTTCATTTGTTTAGTCAATCATTGCATATTTATATTATTGCCTCTCTGGAGACCTATAAAAAGAAGATAAAAATACCTCGTAATACATTAACAGTTGATATTTAAAAAAAAAAAGTAATGTGCAGAATGCTTTTCTTTTTCTCTCTCTTTTTATGGTACAGTTGAACTTCTGCGCTTGTGCAGTGCCCGCAGCTTTTGAGGGCACAAGCGCCTGCTTACAGGAAGCAGAGTGGTGTACAAAAAAATACGCGCTCGACATCTGGTCACGGCTTCCATAACTGTTCGCCACCGCGGGTTCTGTCCCTAGCAGACTCGCGACCTCTTCACCATAATCACGTAAAAATGTTTCTTCGGTAGCGTCTTTTTTTCTTTTTTTTTATCGTTTACGTCGTCACCGTTATTAGCGAGACATCGCAGTGGATCCAGGGGAGTGTTTCGTGGAAGTCGTGGCATGGCGTGACAGTGTCACTTGACGTGACGTGTGAGGCAATAATGTCGCAGTCTCACGCGACGTGAGTTCGCAGGTGACCTCGTCACCTGGCGTCATGGAACAAATCTCCTAACACTCTAGATGTATTCATATTCACGTTGTATCTGCGGGAGTGGGTTTTACATGCATGCAAGCATTTCTAAGCTGGTTGTGCTTGCTTTGTCTTTCGCTTCAAGTAACAAGCGATTTCTGTTGTCTTTTTTTATGTAATGCTTCAGGGGCGGCTCTGGGGCATCAGAAGGAAAAAAAAATCCGCTAAATTGAGCGGGGGAATCGGCATGGTGTCATGTGGCGTCACGTACACTGTGACGTTAGGTGACATCATGATGTCACATGATGACACTGTGCGGGACATTGTGATATCACGGCGCGGGACACTGTGACGATACACGACAATGTGCGGTCATTTAACATCCGGGCGCCACTAGACTGTGACGTCACCACGCCATGGTTAGTGTGCTCAGTGTGATTGTGTTCAGCAGTGGTGCAGCGCCTTTTTGGCTGTCGCCGCAGTTGATTTGCATGGACACGGCAAGGAACCCGGAAATTCTTTTGTTCTTGCATCTTAGAGTCTTCCCTGGACGTGTACCTCGCAGGTAAAAGGGTCTCTCGGAAGACAACTGCGGTTCTGGGCCCGTTCTCGTATTCTCTCCGTTTATTGGGTTTAGGCGCTCGATTCGGAGGGCCGTTCCTCCCTGGAACAATCATTATCGAAATGCCAAGGTCCTTTTTTCTTTCTTTCTCTAGTCTCTCTGGTCGATTGGGTGCTGAGAAGCAAAAGACAAAAGAGAAAAGAAAACAAGATGACGACGTCAGTAGCTCACTTTAGCGCATGCGTGGTTGAGGCGCTGAACCTGGGAAGACGCGGAGATGGAAAGAAGGCTTGCCTCTTCGGACATCCCTTGGCTAAAAGGGATACACAAAAAAACTATGAAAACTTGGTATTTTTCGCAACAAAAAGGTACAAAGATTTTTGCCGTTTTCCTTTCCTTTCCTTTTTTAAGGCGGACCAGCTTCAGGGCACAAGCGTCCCGGAAGTCAGCGGGGCCAGTTACTGAACTCTGCCGCGCATTTATGGAAGTCACATCGCCTGGTTTACGGGGATAAGGAGAAGAGGAAGAGGAAAGGGAGCAGGGGGGGGGCGGGGGGGGTCGGGTCGGAGACCTGTCTTAGAACCAGTTCACACGAAGCTGATTGAAAGCTGAAACACATGCGCTACAGACCAATCCAATATCATACAAAATTCAAAACAAGAAAAAAAAACGGTTGCACATTATTTGTATTTAAAACAAACCGCGCGTAAATTTTTTTGTATTTTCTTATTGAGGGGGGGGGGGTGGCGGGGGGGGCGGGCAGAAAACGTATATCAACTATTTACTTGCAGTAATCCCTCACCTTCTTGTGTTTCTTTTTTAATTACGTGGAGCAATTTTCGAGCATTCAGAGGGGAATTTCTGTTAGCAGAGAAATATACAGAGAGAGAGAGAGAGAGAGAGAGAGAGAGAGCAATTGAGGTTGACAACCTTAAAATGTAATTTCCTTGCCGTGTTTTTTTTTTATGTAGTATTTATTTTGTCAAGCTGCCAACGTGAAACAGTTTGTATTGGCCAGCGAGGACACGTACTTCAGTAGACAAAAAAAAAATGAACGCATAGCGTTATTTCGCTTTTCGGTGTCAGTGTTGATGGTCTCGGCGACGGCGGCCGCCGCTAGAATCACTCGACCGCGAACCCAATCATGCCTCCCGGCGGTCACAGATTCTCGGGGGGCGCTAATAACCGTCCTCTTCGTCGAGCCTGTGATCATCGGTGCCCACCAAAAAAAACAAGAATGACAAGAAAGAAAAAAAAACATTTTCTTCGAACGAGTCGGGACCATCGAGTTCCCTCTGGGCCCAAGATGAAACCCTTAGCTGCGCTTGTTCATTGAGGTCTCTGCTGCCCCTGAGCGGACCCGGATTGGCAGGCATCGTGGTCTATAAATTAAGGTAAAGGAGGAAAGTCCCCCCGACTCATCCACCGCAATACTATGCCAGTGGGGGTTTTAGCAACTCGACAATTCGGCACAACGTATCCTCCAGTCATGCGCATCCCATTAATTTATTCGATAATTCCCACCTTGATTGATGGATTCATTCATTCATTCGCAAATTAATAGATTCGGAGATTTAATTATTAATTCACACATTGATTGATTGAGTCATTCATTCATTCCTACAGTCATTTCTTTAAAGGGGCGATGCAACAATTTTGGTACTTTCCGCAAACACCGCTTAAAACGCATCACTGACGTTAATGACCTATGAAACACGCGTTCGTTTTTCACCCCACGCAATAGAAGTCCCAGAAAAAAGCTTAAGAAAAACGAGCAGCGTTCACCCCCTCAGTCTCACAGCCAGAACAAGCGGCCACGTGATCTGGAGCGGATTATATGCCGCCAATGTTGCTGATAGCCACGCGCTGGGGTTGGCAAAGCACAGGACACGCGCTGAGTTCCAGGCATTGTTATGGCTCGGCTATTGTCGTCGTTGCAGCGATTGGACTACGGGCCACTACCCGAATGCTTCTCGGGCTAGGCAATTATCACGAGCCCAAATCGAGTGCCCACGCAATGCTCGGGTCCAATCTATGAACCGCATTCAAATATCGTCATATGGGTGGCCTGCGACCCCACGTTACGTCATCAAATTTTGCAAAGGAGAGATTGAATGAAAATGATCGATTTTGTGCTTGAATTACACCGCAACAAAAGGAGTTTCTTGGCCAGTGGCGTTGCGTGTGAGTATCCTTGAGTCCCAGGTGAAAGCTAGGCAAGCTCAGTGTAAAGAGAAAGCCATTCCAATTGAGTATCGTTGCACCGCTCCTTTAAAGGCCCTACGAACAGCTCAACGCTCTTATAGTGTAGTGTGCCCGAAAAAAAAAAAAAAAGAAGGCAAAGACCACAAGATGTTTACGCTGGCGGAAAACGAACGCATCAATGCGGTCTCAAAGTGGAGTAGATCGAACTCTGTTAACCAAAGCACGCGAACGCGAACAACTACGCGCGAATAAGCACGCGAATAACTTCGGATATCAGATGTCTAAGTTCACTCTTCCCAACCTTCTAAATTGTCTAAATACAAAAAAAAAAACAAAAAAAAACCTTGATGTTTAAGGAATTTCTCGAACTTCGCGATGTTTTCCTAAAACCATAAAAAGTGTGCTTATTTCTGTTTGTACTGAGGGCTCATACTATGATTGTATAATTTCTTTCTGTTATTCTTGTGTGTTGACTTTCGTACGCAATGAGCTTTGTTTCCTTAATAAGAGGGCCGGGGCTTGTCAAGCTGCCACGACGCAGTTTTTTTCCTCGGTCTCCTCCATTGGTGTACATTGATGGAAATAAAACGAATTATTATTAAGAAAGGACTGCAAGGGACGCATACGTGGAGCTTCCGAAAACGTGACCTTAGACAGACGAGGTTGTTATTCCAATCTTGAAGTCCGCTTTTAACGGCGGCCGTTTTTAATACACTTTCTCTAGATGTATTTTTATAGTTATAACTGTTGTTGCGACATGTTTAAAGCACAACTGTGCTTCAAAAAATCAGAACAATCACTAAAAAAGAAAAGCGATTCCCAATATCTATTATTTCATATAAAACGACTTTTCCAAAAGCAGTCTTCATATTTTTTTTAACAAAACCTGAAAACAACGGATGATGCTATTTGAAGTGCAACACTTCCCGTTAAAAAGTGAGAAAACGTACCTCACCCACTTTCTGGTGGTTTATTAAAAACTGAAAAAAAAAAAGCTTTCACCGTCGGGCGAGTGTTAGCGTTCGGAGCTTGCGCAAACAAAATAAAACCGTGTAAAAACTGTACACGAAAGCTCATCTCCACCCAAGGTTTTCAGGTATCTGGCAGATGCGAGTTGTTACGGCGCGTCAGACATGGTCTTTCCGTAGATCGTTTTTTATATGTGTGCAGGTTTCTCCCCGCAGTTTATCTGTACCTTGTCGCACAGGCTGTCAACCAGACTGAAACGACTTTTGGAAAACAGTCGCTCCCCGAAAAAAGTGTATTTAGCTCTTCTTACTTCCTTGTCGATTAAACGGTATGCGCACAAGCCTGGGCCAAGCTCAGCTTTCCACCTACACATATGATGCTGTTCCGTGGTGCCACACCGAACCGCTAAGCAAGCATTTTCTAAAGCCATGTATTCGTGCCCACGCCGGCACACATTTTGATGAGTCATCGCGTCCAAACTTTATAGCTCCTGGCGGCCCAAGCATAAAACTGCGAAACGGCGTCTTGACTCCCAAGAAAATATCCTCTTCTTTTTATCGCTCCGCTCATCTCTCGGTCGGCCCATTTATAGGTTACTTAAAAATGATGCATATGCTCAAGACCGACACCTGGCTCGACAGCAACCCGTGAGATAAGAGGGCGATACCCTCATTCAAAACGAACTTCTTTTTTTTTTTCTTTTTTTAAGTTGTTACCGATCCAACGCAAAAGATAAAAGAATAAAATAAAAATTGACATATAATATTAGGGCGGGCGTTTTAGTGGCTATTGCTCCATCGTTTGGCGGTCAGCCGTATTTGTGCGGAACATTTCTCATATATCTGCTTTAATAAACCACCGAGGAATTATATAAAGGTATGTAACGCCGCTTATTTGTAGTCACCGGCAACTTTAAAAACGCGGGGCGTGACTTAATATGTTAATTAACGCTTCTATGGCTTCGTAATCGGTCCTTCGGCGTTCTCGACGGCCAATATGCCGCAACCTGATCGGCTGGGGAGGAGCGATATAATGAGATGCTCGCGGGACTCGCCAAGCCCAACGTTTCTTACGTTGGCGGCGACCGTAGACCCACCCGCTGTATGGATGGATGAGGTATGCCAACGGCTGTATAGCCTTTCATAACGGGCGGTAGCTTGCGCCACCTATAGCATAGACATGAGAAACCGAAAGTAGGATTCCTCCCTTCCCCTTCTCAGCCAATTTGCTTCCCTCTGCAATTTCGTGCTTACAAAACATGCCCGTGGTTGCCCACAATAGGTGTGGACACTGCGGGTGCGCGGAAAACAGATTCGTGTAAGACGAAACGTTTTGCGCATGCGCAATGCTGACAGTAGCGCCACCGCAATAGCGTGTGAGGTCGGGAAGTTAATTAAGTTGGTGTATGCCACTTTTCTTCTTTTTTTTTTTCTGTCTTTTTCAGCAGTCCCTATTTTGAAAGCGCCAAAACCGCATCACGTCCGACTCGTCATCTCGCCTTGACCGCCTCTCTCCTCCGCCCACCCGCTTATAATTTCCTCTCGCCCCTTCATCCTCTCTTCTTCGCTGGCCGTCATAGCAGCCGCCGTCCGTCACCTCTGACGAAGATGGACGGCGGGTTGTACGTGAAACAAAATGACACCGCTCGCCCTCCAGGAAAACGCGGTGTCGTCGCCAAAAATAATCAAACGCAGGCTGACCGGGAAAGCCTGCTAGCAGTGGCGCAATATCCGAAGACGAGCCCTTCTACTCCCTCTTTCTCTCTCTCTCTCTCTCTCTCTCTTAACTTTTAGCTCTTTTAAAAATGTTGTCTTCCCAAAAATTTTGACATATTCTTTCCCAGTTTGTCGCTTTACTTTCTATTTCTCGAATTCTCAATTTCTCCTTTGTCGCTTTCCGTGTTCTCGTCCTCCTGCTCCGTTTCACTTATTTCTTCTTTTTCCTAGTTAACTCTCTCCAGTTCCTTTTTTTCCTTCAGCCACTTTCTCGTTGTTCTCTCTCCCCAAACCTCTTATTTCCCCCTTTTTTTCCCTGTCTCTCTTCACGACAATACTGTTTTCATCTCTCCTTCAGTCTTCCTATTCGACAATTTTTTCTTTGGTTTCCTTTTTTCTTTATTCATTTCCCTATTAGGTATTCTCCTTCCCAAACCTCTCAATGGTCTTTTTTTCCCCTTGCTTCTCCCTTCGCGACAATACCATTTTCATCCCTCCTTCAATCTTCGTCTCTAAATATCCTTTCCCTAGTTCACTCTCCCTAGTTCCCTGTCTCATTCAACCACTTTCCCGTTCTTCTCCCTCCCCAAACCTCCCATTGCCACCTTCTTTTCTCCTGCTTCTTCTTCGGGACGATGTCATTTCAGCCCTCCTCCAATCATTATTGTCCCACAAATCTCTTTCCTTCTCGTTACCGCCCCATATTTTTTAATATTTTAACCTTTTTTTGTCCCTTTTCCTTTTTTCTCCCGCAATGGTTTGTCAACAAAGCCGTCGCAGATTGTGCTCGTTCGGCAAAACTTTCTTGTCACACCCTTCCGACGTGTTCCAAGAGGTGAACAAGGGTCAAAGTGGACGGATGGATGGATGGATGGAGGTTGGTTGTCTTCCTTGCCAATTAGGCGGTTGTTAGACAGCGCCACCTGGCTGCTTTTGGTGCCGACTGCGGCAACAATGTATGCTCAAACTTTTTTACTTCGCGATTCGTTATTCAGCGTCCCTGTCGGCTAAAGGGCGAAATTTCATTAACCGTGAAGCGATAATGATATGGATAGAACTCGTCACACACGGTATTTCTCGCCTATTTGCTTGCGCCACTGCTGTTCCAAACTAGAAATGCCTCCTCCCGATCGCAATGTTGTGAAATATTCATAATTCTAAGTCAATATGTCCTTTTTTTATTCATTTTCCTTGTTTACACCTTATATAGGAACCATAAAGGCGAGGACGAGGAAAAACCAATAAAATAAGGTCTATACAAACACAAAAAATATTTGTCGCAAAAAAAATGAAAAGAAACCAAAGGAAGGACAGAAATTAACAATTAAGTGTTTCACCGTCTCTGGTTTTTCGTTTATATGCATTTCCTTCCGTAGTGGTGTAGAAAATGAAACTGCTGAAAGGGATTTTTTTTTTTCGTGTAGATTAGTTCAATTTTTTTTCTTTTTCCGAGATAGAACGCCGCGTAAAACTAACTATGGAGGATTAGGCGTAAAACTACCAAAAGACGTCTTTTCCGAGTAAAAATAAATTAATTTAAAAAAACATTTGTTTTAGCAAAGTGCGCGTTTGAGAAACGCGCACTTTGTTTCTTACCTTTGAGAAAGAAACTTCAAATTTCAGACAATTCGTCTTCCACTCTTCGATTACGCGGTGATTCAAAGTAATACTATCCTGCTTTTATTTTTATTTTTAATTTTAATTCGTGGAAGGCAGTTTATTTTCTGGCAACACCTAAGACATTCTTGTTAAAGAGCTCTGCACCCGACTTTAGGAAAAGCAGCAAGCGCCAGTCCATTCTCAAAACGCATTCCCTAATCTCATTCGTGTCACCTTTCCTTTTTTATTTTTTTCTATACGTATGTAGATTCGTAGCCTCTTTCCTTTCAAATCTCACAGCAAATACATCGTATCGATGCCTCGTGCGGCGAAGAAAGCGCGAAAGAAATCCACTTTCTCTCCCGTGCCGTACAACTTTTCCTCTTCTTTTTTTTTTCTTTTTTTTCTAACAAAAAAAAAAGTTGCGTGGTTGCACTTGTATGTGCATGTTATAAGATCTGGATGAGCATCGTACCGGCGTGCGGTCCTGTGTCTCTACTGCTGAGACCCCAGGCTAGCGGTTGTACTGCACTTGCTAAATTTCTCGTCTACAGTGGGTAACGATGTCGCCATGTTCTGGCAGACTAAACTCCCGCTGTATAAATGACTAATTACTTTTTTTGCATGTCAAAACGTAAGCGCTTCGCCGTATAGCTTTCATTCCATCAGATGCGTGCGTGCATTCACGGGACCACCCTGGTGCTCCTGGTTTCTGTTACGGGTTAGGGCCTCGTCAATCTGCAAGCCATGCAGCTTTTTGCCCTACCTCCCTCCTTTATAATTATATACACGAACTCAGCTTCTGTTACGTCACGGCGCGGTGGTGGCGCGTCGGGCGCACTTCCGGTCTGGAGCTGTGAGCGGAAGTCACCAGAAATCACCGTGCGGGACGTGCATTCCTGTGTTCTTTTAAAAAAAAACATACAAAAACCCGCCTTCTCGTCAAAACGCCGTGGCTGGGGCTGTACCAAAAGAGTCGGGAAAGTTTTGAAGGTCAGTTTTCACGTGTTTTCTGCCTGCTCGGTTCGTCCGAAAACGTGGATAGGTGCCGTGAAAAATGAAAACCAGACGCCGTCGGACCACGATTGCTTGTGCGGTAAGTACTTTGGGTTGAATTCACGGATACTTGTGGTCGTCAGATTTATTTGTTTTGTTCCTACATGAAGGCGGTAAAACCACCAAGTTGTGCGGACCACCTGCGGACTACGTTCAGTGCGTCTTCAAGTTCAAACGGCCGCCTGATCGTTTGAACTGTCGTCTGCTCTTTCAAACGTGTCTGCTTGTCGTCTGCTCGTTCAAACGACAGCGTCCAGTATAGACGGAACGTTGACCCGGTAATTCCGATCAGAAGCAAGTAAGTAAGTAAAAAGCTTTTAAGTTTGAAGGTGGTTGGTGTAAGTAGACTCGGTGTAAACAGTAGATACAAGAGATGTATGATCATTGTTACCGGTGGCCATCACCGACTTGTTATGCCTGATTCACTTGGTCCGATTCTGCTTGCGATTTTTAGTGTCGACGTCGACCATCTCAGCTACGGTTCACGAGATTGCAGCCCGAGCGAAGTCGCGACTGAAAATAGCGAGCAGAATCTCATCATGCGAATCAGTCTTTGGCGTCCATTCTGCGGCGTCCACGCGGAATGAATCGCCGCATGTCACATTATTCAGGCGAAGTTTTGTGGTGTAACGAGCCTCGTTAATTTCGCTGAGGCCGCTAAAGTATTCAGAGATTGCCAGAAAGACGTAGAATCTACAAGTCAAACACAGAGAAAGAGCACGGGGACTCACACCGACGCCGACAACATCGCATTTCAATGGTTTGTTTATGGGCGACGGCGAGCTTCTTGCCCACACTCCACCGCGCATGCGCGGCACCGGTGGCGTCCGCTAGGAGCGCTCCGGTTTGTTTGTAAACATGAGTTGGTCTTATGGATTATTAATCTCAATCCGTTACGACGGTTTTTATTTCATATTTTGCAGAACTTGATTTTGCGCTGTAAGAAAATGTGTCCTGGCAAGGAAGCATGAATGGAAAGTCTCCCCTAAAAAAAGACCAAAATATATATTTGGTTTAATCACACAAAATATCGTAACAAAATGTTTTTTTTTGTTTTTTATGCCTTAATTTACCGCATAAAAAAAGGCTTACGCTGATGCACGAACACAAGAGGTGGCGTCAACATTTAGTACCGCTGTAAAATTAAACAAGAAAATGGGCGCTACACTTCCGAACAGCTCGTTCATTTCTCTCCACGAGTTACCGAAGATTAAGGAGACCACTAAACGATATTTGATTCGAATTTTACTAACCACATATCGTTTAGTTTTGTTACAATAAAACTGGTTCTACATGAGGCTAGATAGCAAAATTGCGAATCATTTTGTTGTAAGACGACTGAAAACTGGAATCCTTATTGAAATGACTTCTTCACCCTGAAGTTTCCGAAAGGGGAGAGTGATTTAGTAATGACACCCGCTTTAAAAGCAACAAAATAAAATGTCACAATATGGGTAAAATATTGGCGAGGCCTAGTGTTCATTGCGTGAAAAACAATAAAATTCAATGTACAAACTAGTAGTTGCAAATAATAATCATGGCAGCAATGAGTTTTACGAACATACTCTTTAAAACGAAAAAGTGCTGATGATGCGCTATATAATGAGGCTGAGCTCACAAATAAACGCGCAGGTTCCAACACGTGTTGTTTGAGCATTACCAGAAAATAAAAACGGCAAATTTTATTCATAAGGCTATTCATTGAAATTTTGCCATTAAAATGCGCGCTGAGCAAAAAGTGAACCCCTCGTTCAACCATATCAGGCGAATACCCGACATCGAAACGGTGACGGGGAGGGGAGTTATCGATGACTGCATGCAGCGTGCGTTCTGCGGAAAATCTGTCGCAAGATTGACCTTTTACTCGAACATTTCACACTGCGCCTGTCGCCCACGCAGCGCAAAATTGGAATGGAGACAGCTTCAAAAGCCCCAAAATCCAGACAGCCTGACTACTATTCGGTCGTCCCCTCCCCCTCCCCCCCCCCTCCCCTCCCCCCCCCCCCCAAAAAAAAAAAAATCCAATGATGGCTGACAAACGCATTCAGTCTCCTGGAACGTGTCGTCCTGGAGGCTTGTATAGCAAAGCTCCGCAAAGCGTCTGAGGCGTGTAAAATTTTCCGAGCACCTCAGCTCGAAATTTAGAACGCTCTGAATCAAGACAAGAAGAAACTCGAAAAAATAAAAAAAAATCGATTAGTATAGGAAACGAGATATAAATATAGTGGAGCTTTACAAGCACCTCTCGTCCACCTCTACTCTGCATGCTTCATCTGACACCACGGGCCGCAGCGTACGGTACGGGCCGTCGGAGCCAATGAAACGCGCAAGTGAGTATCACGTGACCTTTTCATCAGGCGCAGGGGCGAGCGGGGAGCGAAGTCATTTGATTCGCTTGCAGTGGTGGGTTGGCTAAGATGTGCTCGTAGGGTTTGCTGCAGTCCATCGTCAGGCGAAACGAACTATAGTTCACCTCAATGAATTGACATGCCCTATTTATTTATTTTTTTTGCTTCTTCTTGTTTTTGCATATTTTTGCGTTTTGTTGGCTGTTTTATTGTTACTCCCAATCGGGGCAAATCTGTGCGAACGCAACTCGCAAATCGCCTTTCTCGATAGCTTTTCGGCGACCTTTCAAAACTAAAGCCTGATTCACATGATACTATCTTGCTCGCAACTTCCCAATCGCCCGTGCGGCAGAAAAAAAGAAAAAAAAGAAGCGTCGTGGAAGTTGCGGTGCTGAACTTCGAAACTGCGAAATGACGAGCAAAATTGCATCATCTGAATCAGGCTTTAGAAGTATAGCTGACTTGAGTGTCTCTCCCTCCTCTCCGCACGTTCTGGAACTTTCCCTCAAAACCTCGAGCTAAAATTTCCTTCAAATATTTTATTTTTTCGCACAAAACTTCTTGGAACGCTGCCCAATTTTTTTTTTTTTTTTTGTACCAACAGAGAGGCTGCTGCGACCCAAGTATAAAATACACATGTGAGCTTAGAGACATCTCAGAGGCCAGAGTTGGTTGTTCTTGTTGTTCTTGTGCCCACGGATTTTGAATTCGTCGCTATTACTATATTCTGTTCACCCCTAAACTGACAGTGCGGTGGAAGGCACGTGCTTGTTGGACCAATCATGCGTCTACCTTTTGTCACGTGATCAAACTACCCCCCCCCCCCCTCCCATACCCACACGCACAGAGAGCGGGGTCACGTGTCGGAAGAGAGACGGTTCGTGGGTCCGGTGAGCAAGTAACTCCCTTCAGACTGTCAGCTTAAAGGAGCGGTGCAACGATATTTAATTGGAATGTTTTTAACTGTACACGAGCTTACTGGCACAAGTGGGAGTCAAGGATTCTCGCACGCAACGCCATCTTGCCAAAAAACTCCTTTGTTGCGGTGTAATTTCAAAGACAAGAGCGACCATTTTCATTCAATCTCTCCTTTGCAAAATTTGATGACGTAAAGTGGGATCGCAGTACACCCACATGACGATATTTGAATGTGGTTCATAGATTGGACCCGAGCATTGCGTGGGCACTCGATTTGGGCTCGTGATAATTACTAGCTCGAGAAGCATTCGGGTAGTAGCCCGTGTCCAATCGCTGCATCGACGACAATAGCCGAGCCATAACAATGTCTGGAACTCAGCGCGTGTCCTGTGCTTTGCCAGCCACAGCGCGTGGCTATGATCAACATTGGCGGCATATAATCGGCTCCAGATCACGTGGCCGCTTGTTCTGGCTGCGAGTTGAGGGGGCGAACGCTGCTTGTTTTCTTTATTTTTTTTCTGGGACTTCTATTGCGTGGGGTGAAAAACGAACGCGTGTTTCATAGGTCATTAACGTCAGGGATCTGTTCTGAGCGGTATTTGCGCAAAGTACAAAAATTGTTGCATTGCCCCTTTAAAAATTAGAGGTGTGCCGTCGTTCTTTGTGTGTCATTTGTTTTTCCTCTGGGTGCCTCTTTCCAAACGCACTGTGGCGAAAGGTAGTTTGCACTTAGCTTTGATTTCTTTCGTTTGTTCAGGCCGTTTCTTGAAAAGCACGCGGGTTTCTAAAGAATACTATGTTTGAGGATCGTGTCCCCCGCAAAGAAATGAAGACAGTGAACTCTGGACGCCTACCGCCATCTATGAGCGACGACGGCAAGCCACGTATCTGGTTTCCGCCGCCGCTCATAGATGGCGGCAGCCTTTCTACTCTGGCTTGCCGACTTGCGGGCGACCATTACTTTCCGTTGTACAGCTCCGCTGGTCTTCCTTTTTCACCAAAAAAAGAAGCTGAAAGTTCTTCTTTTTTTTTAATACTTTTTGTTTTGAAAACCCAAACACTACCTACATGAAATCGACCCGGACAGGTAAAAACAGTTCCGAAGACGTCGGAATGTTATCGACGCTTTGCACACGTGCCAGATTGCAGTCGCCATCGCTGACCCTCTCTTGTCTTACCGAGATTCCGAGTCACTGAAGCTGGCGTTGTCGAGCCTCCACAATGGCCATGCTGGAGAGAAGATAACGATAGATTCTAAAATGGCAATAACCTGTCCTGCTACGATAACGATGAAGTGAAGTAAACGGAATAAGAGGGAAAAAATCTAAAGGTCGGTTATGGCGGCATCTATGCACAGTTGCTGCAAAGCGTCTATAGATGTATCTCTTTGCAGTTCAATTCAACGTTTCAAGAAGGACACGGCAATAATGTGCAAGAAATGCCGAATTTTGAAAACGAGGGCTTCGTGTGCTCCTAAAAATAGGTTGTTCTTTTTTTCCATTTCCTTTAGTTCATAATGACTAGGAAGGTTCTTTCCTCATTCACGTCGGCATGGTGATTCTATTCCATCGGTCGCGCGGTCGTGAGGGTCTCGTAAGAGCAAGGAAGAACGTCAAAGTACCTCTACACATGCGGAATACGCGTGTCAACAATATTAAAATCTGCTACCTAACGATGTACGAAACGTTATCAGTCAGTAGCACATGGAGCGCGAGATTTTCTAAAGCCGGCTTTTCCGCATAATCGATTCATAAATGATAAACCCCGTTGTAATATCTTTCTCACGTCAGGACAGTAACACCGTCGAAACCCATCGGCTGCCCCTTTGTCTTTCGATGCTGCCTTGTCTCGGCGACTTGGAGCCGCTCGTGAGGGGAAGTGTTCCGGTTCTTGGGTCCCTTTCATTATTCATTTAGCGAAGTTACTGTGGCCTCTCAGCCGGCGGGCGGTCGCGGCCTGCCGGTCGGGTCGTATTACGACCGCGCCTGGAGCTCCCTCGAAAGAGACGCCACCTATAATGATTCACGCGTGGACGCCCGCATTATGAGATTAGCTTCTCCTCGAGAGTGAACCACTTTGCCGCTCGTCAGTCAGCTGCCGGCGGGACTTCATTTACGACGGCCAACAGGCTTCCGAGACGGGCAACTGCCTCGAACCTTTTCGCACCCGCTCGTCCCCTATACTGTTTTTTTATTGTCCCCTTTGTATCTTTATTTGTCTATAGTCCCCGACGACTTAGGAAGCCCAGGGCGTGGCGATGTCTCGACCATCTTATGGTTCTTCCGCAGCCAATGAGGCCTTAGACGATAAGGACGCCAAAGATCGAGTCACGAAGCAAGGGTCACGAGGCCACTCAGTAAGCTAGGCTTAAACCGCTGTCTCACCGTTAATACAAAAAAATGGCTGCTATAATTGCTTTTAAAGTCCTATACACCAACAGAGTGTTTCCAAACGAGCCCGCTTTGCCCGCACCAGGTGCTGCGCCTGCGCAGAAACCAAATTTGGGAGGAGTGAAGCTTTTGCGCATGCGCAGTAGCGACAGCAGCGCCACCGCAGTGGCGTGACGTCAGTGAGTTGAGTTGGTCTATAATGCGTGAAATGCGTTATAGGATATAGACCCTTTTCAAAAGTCGGAGTCACCTTGTGGCAGTCCCAAAAGCTCCAATATCGCCGCTCTAATGGAGGTGATGGGAGATCATGCTCGGCTGAATTAAGCACCCTCGATTTCCTGAATCGAAGGTGACGTAAAAGGATCAACATCTTTCCCGCTTTCTGCTCTATACGCTTTCGAAGACGTTCGCTTTTTTTTTCTGGTGGGGAGAGGCTGTGGATAGTGCCGCCATTAGAGCGTCGGGTTTGGCTCTGCATAGGGTGGGTAGACTGACTTTCGGAAAGGTTCTATATTGGTGAGGGAATTGCTGTGTCACGTGACCTATATTTTCCCGCCAAAAATTTAGCGGGGAAACTGAATGGTTGTATAGGCCACGTGACGTCAGGTCACGTGACGTCGATTTCCCCCGCCAAACATTTAGCGGGGAAACTGGATTGGGGAAACGAAGCGTTTTCCGTTCACGGCGGACAAGCTGTAGCTCTCGAAGCGCGACTGCTTGCAAACGTCTAAGGCTTTTTTTTTTTCTTTAACTCGTTTTGGTTCGGTAAACTCGCGCGTGTTCAGTTGGCCGTTTATCGGTATCAAGTTCGCAAAAGGGCTAACAAGCAGGAATCGTGGTGCGCTCTCAACGAATGGATATACGTTACAAGCACCGCGCAGTCCTTACATACAAAAAAACAACAAAAAAACACTAACATGGCACTTTTTTTAAATTCCTTACTGTCTCGTCATTCGTCGAACTGCAGCTATTGGCTCTCCCAAGTGCTTTTTGCGGGAAAAGTGGACGGTCCCGGTTTCTAAGAGTGTGGATGTCGACAGAAGTCCCCGCACAAAGACAAAAGGATCGACGGATCCATTGAAACTCAATGCAGGGAACCCTTTGGAAATGTCAAAAGCAGACAACCCCGTCGTCAGTACCATGAACCCGGTCCACCCGTCGGAGAAACGAACCTAGTCTTCGTTCGCTCTCGCTGTCGACCGCCGCAGAACCGTACTAATTAGGTTTTAGGAAAGACGCGAGATCCCGAATAGGGAAGAAGAAAAAGGGACGGCTGTCGAGAGTTTAGCGTCCGCGTTATGTCTTGTTGCTTTCGTGTTTCCTTCCTCACGCACTCGTGAGATGTCGCGAACCTTTGTCGAAACCTGAGTTTCGACGTCGAATCTCGAGGTTCGAATGGGTTCGGCGGGCCTTCGACCTTTGGGAAAGCTAAACGAAGTTCGACTTATGGACAGTGTTTGCCGGACATTTCGAATTTTGGAAATAAGATATTACAAATAAAGTAGTTTATTGTACATTTTATTAAATGATCCTTAATACCTGTGGCAAAAGTGGTACGAATCGAACAGCGCTGCTTCATTCTTAACCTTCACAATACAAAAAAATTCAAGACGCGAAACGCAGAGCGTGAAGGGTCCTGCGCATAATATTATTATCGATTCGAAGCACGCATTTACCATTACAATATTTTTGCTTTTATATTGTGTAAACATTAGTAAAGTGGACGCAATATTAAAGCAACAATATGAACGTCTAATGTTTCAGCCATCGAACGATATACCCCAGACTTCTTGCACTTTTCCTCCACAAGGTGACGTCAACTCCTTTTTTTCTTTTTTAATAAATTTTGCGCTTGCGCACAGAAGTCGAACTTGGATCGAACTTCTGTCCAACTTTGCGTTAGAAGGTCGAAAAAGTCGAACCTGGTTCAACTCGAGTGTCGGCAGGTTCGCGACGTTCCTATAGACACAATGCCGCGCAGCGATTCGGTCGTCGCGGAATCCGTGCCCGAAGCCAAAATGCGGGGGTTGGGGTGGATGGGGAATGTCACGAGGACGGTTTCATTCCAGCGGCCTGTCAGAAACATGGCACGCAGTTCGGCGCTTCGATCTGCCTTTTGCAGTCTCCGGTTCGGTAATTCGACTTGATTCAAATTGTCGTCGACGCATGCGCAGTTGGTTGTAAAGAGAGGTGTTGCGCAGGGATGTTTTGACAGAAGACGGACCAGCTTGATTTGGCGAGCGAAATTAAAGGTGTCTTTTCTCTCTCTCTCTCTCTCTCTCTCTCTTTGTTGTGTGTGTGCGTGTGTGTGTGCGTGTGTGCGTGTGCGTGTGTGTGAGCGTGTGTGTATGCGTGTGTGTGTGTGTGTGCGCGCGCGCATGTGTGTGTGTGTGAGTGTGTGTGTGCGTGCGTGTGTGTGCGTGTGTGCGTGCGTGTGCGTGTGCGTGTGTGTGTGTGTGTGTGTGTGTGTGCGCACGTGTGCGTGTGTGTGAGTGTCTGTGTGTGTGCGCGTGCGTGTGCGTGAGTGTGTGTGTGTGTGTGTGTCTGTGTGTGTGAGTGTGTGTGTGTGCGCGTGTGTATGTGCGTGTGTGTGTGTGTGCGCGTGCGTGTGTGTGTGAGTGTGTGTGTGTGGGGGGAGGTGTGGAAGACTCAGACGGAAAGAGGAGAGAGCAGTCCTGGTAGCTTAAAATCTTCTAATAATAAAAAATCAGTAAATAATAAAAATAATATTCAATCAATCAATCGGTGTTTATTATAGTGTCCACGAACAACCAATCGGTATTAGTGTTAGCACACTTTAAAAAACAAACAAGCAAAACACACACATACAAACACATATACACATGAGTGCAGAAGGGGAACATAGTTCACCAGTCTGAGACTAAAGATATTAAGCAAGTACGAAAGACACTCAAATCAACAAGGGGAATCAAAAGCACAAAACAGACACATCACCAGGCGTGAGAGCAAAAAGCAAATATTTGGATATCGTACTGACAAACATCAACCCTTCAGCTGATCAGCTCGCTCGGCAGATAAACTGTTAGTTTTGGAAATTTCGTTCCAAATGTCTAAACGCCGCAAAATTATTTTCAGCCTTTGGAAAACAGGGTAGAACAGAGTTTGGTCTATAATTTGTAACAACATTTGCAAAACGGAAACTTTTTGCGAGTTTCATTGACAAGACCAAGTTAAATATGTATACTAACACTGCAGCAATTATATCAATCACAAATTTAACGGGCTTTATTTGTATGCCATCAATGTCGTGACGTCTGCTATCACTAAGTCCCATAAATACTCGAAACACTTCTGTTTCGTCCGTAGGTCCAGAAAAACAGATTCGTCTACTTGATTCGAGATAAACGAGGAAGCACACTCATTGTGAGCACTGGAAAGTAAGTAGGTAAAGTGACGGTTAAAATACTCGGAGAGCGGTGTTCCTGACACTTTCGCCAGTTATTGAAAGCGTATCATATACTCAGATTTCTTTGGATGGCTGCGTTGAAGAACTTCGTTTATGGACTGATATACAATGGCGGGGCGTTTTTTGTGCGTGTCATGAAAAATACGTGTGATAATTTGACTTTGCTTTTTTAAGTATAGATGTAAGTTTATTACGATATTTCTTGAACGCAGTAATATCACGGTCATCTCCTTACGAGAGGTAGGTCTGATACAAGCGATTTTTTTTTTCTCGTATCACTGCTAAAATATTTGGGGGTAACCCATGGTTTTCTTATTCGCATTTTACAGCGGAGCTGTTAAGGGCTAGTTTCCCCAGGATCGTGTCCCCTCAAAGAAATGAAGACACCGAACTCTGGACACCTACCGCCATCTATGAGCGACGGCGGCAAGCCACGTATCTGGTTGCCGCCGTCGCTCATAGATGGCGGCAGCCTTTCCACTCTGGATTGCCGACTCGCGGCCGGCCATTACTTTCCATTGTACCGCCTCCGCTGGTCTTCCTTCTTCACCAGAGTGGAAAGGCTGAAAGTTTTTTTTTTTTTTTAACCGTGACCGTTTTATATGAGAAAGACGCAAATAAATAGACTTAAACGTACTAATAAACTCGTCATATGCGCTGTTCACGCAGTGTTTCAAAAATGCAGTGCTCCAGTCAGTTTCCATGACTGTATTTTGAAGACATCGCAGTTGGCGGTTTGTCACAGGTTGAAGAGTGAAATGTTTACTAGCGCCGCTGGATAATTGGTGAGCTTTAAAACATAAAAATACAGGAAAATGGTCGCTTATGTAACTACTTATCGTACCTGCACTGAAAACAACAGTGTTTATATTTGTAATGAAAGCATCAAAAGCAGTTGATGTAGAATGGGTAACTCAAGTGGGTAGCCCTTTTGAGGAGTCCCCATCAGTAGCAGCGCCTCTCTGTTCTCGTTAGAACACAAAGTGTTGATTACTCTGGAGCAGTGGCGTCACAAAGGGGGGGGGGGGGGGGGGCGGACCGCCCCGGGTGCAGCGCTCAGGGGGTGTCCGCGGCGGCGGGCCACGAGAGCGGGGGGGGGGGGGAGGGTCACGGCGAGCCACGCGAGAGCGGGGAGGGGGGGGGGGTCGCGGCGGGCCGCCGCCCCGGGTGCCGCTGACCCTCGTGACGCCACTGCTCTGGAGTATCTGAAAAAAATAATGCTTCCGGTAGATTTCAGCATAGTAACACCGTTTCAACTTTCTAGCGCGTGAATCCGCCATGATGGAAACACTGTCCACTCACGACCACGGGAAGCCCTTTCTGAAGAGTCCCCACAGTAGCGTTAAATTTATACATATATGGAGCCGCGACGAACGGACGGACATGGTTCAGTGATTTGGTGGCACTAGAAATGCTATCGCATTTAAGGACGTGTCGAGCCCATCACGTGAAGATGGAGGACCAGCGAAGCTGTTATCTTTGCGACAACTTTACGACAACTTAGCGACAACCATATGGCATCTGTACGATTTACATATGATTGCAATGAAGACAAGTACACAACTTCGTTGTTTAATTGTCTTTATTTAATTGTTAATGACTAAAGTGATCATTGCCTTATGGTCAAGTTCTAAACCCAATTTTTCAAAGCACACGTCGAGGACAGTTTTTTTTTTTCGATTGAGCTTAAATCTTTTTATTAGCATCGCGGAAGCGAAAGCGAAAGAAAAGGTTAGATCGGCGCGTTCTGCCCTCAGCCTCGTCTCAGCGCACTCTTAGCTGAGATAAGTCGGTGACCGTAGATGATAACAAGGAATCAGGACCTCACTATCTAATAATGCCAAGGAAGGCTGACTCACGCGGGTTGCCCCTCTTTGTATTTATACTTGCCAGGTTCAATCGGAACGAAGGCTCTTCTCTGTAAAAACACATGAATCGACGGACATCTCATAAAATAGACAGTCGCGACTCGCGGACCGTCATTTCTTCGAAGCTTGTGGTGGTTACTTATTCACCGAAGCCGCCTTGGTTGCTTCGATGCAAAACACTGGCACCACGGATCTCCATGGGGAAGGTTCGAATCCCGGCCCAGGTGAGGTGCCCGCGATCTGACGGATGCTAGTAGGCGCCGTGTAACCGAGATCTCGGTTGCGCGTCGAAAGGCCCTAAAGATCATCGGCTTGTCTAAATAGCTCCCAGTCCTTCTCTGGGGCGTGCCGGAGATCCTTTGTTGGCTCGACAGGGTAAACCCTCAAATTTGATTAAACTTACTCGCTGAAAATATAGACATATATATATGGCGGCTTTTTAGTTATTGTTTGTGCTTTCCGGTGTGTTTACGGCCTAAAAGTGTAACGCGGTTCCACCGAAAGGGTGTGTCCGTGTCCCTCAGCGCAGAATATTGATGATGACCCTCAGTTGGCCCTACCTTGCACGAGGGAATAAATTCTCACGATGACAACCCGGGAGCGATCCGTGGTAGGGTACCTTACACACTGTCCGCCCCTGAGTTGACAATGCGATGGGAGCTGCGCACTCGCCGCACCAATCAACCGAGCCTCCCTTTCGTCACCTCACCCCGCTCTTTGCGCGTGGGTACGGGCGGGAGTGTGATCACGTCGCCAAAGGTGGACAGATGACTGGTCCATAGAGCGCGTGGCTCGAACCGCACTGTCAGCTCACGAACGCGCCAACTTGGGAACGCAAATTCAATCTTCTGGAGAGACGGGCGCGACCGGAAGTTGACAGAGGCTGAAAGTAGGACGCATGTTTCTGTTATGTTTAGGACAACTGGATCGTTGATAAAAATAATGATGTCACTATATCATTGGCCGCGAAGTGATAACAAGACGTTCGGGACTAGCCGCACTCACTATCAAAAGCTTCTGTTTTCTTTTTTCTTTTTATTTAATAACAATACAAACATTTAAAAAAAAGCTAAGCAGTCGTTGGAACAGTTGAAAACCTTCTTTCACTCTTATATTTTGTAACTTGGTTTCTTTTAAAAAAGAGGAACGGATGAGGGAGAGAATGCCTTCTTCGAGGAAATTCCACAGCTGTATAAGTCGTGATAATAGGATAATAGACACTTTTTAAAAGTCCGATCCCAGGTCCACCATTGTTTGGTGGCCTCCGATCGGTCCACCAAACAATGGTGGGCCGATCATGTACTGATTTGACACGATAGCGACGCCAGCTTTCGGCTTCAGCTCGGCTCGTATCGAAAACGAGTGCTGCGTTAGCGCTCGGCGAGGACTCGGCTCGGCTCCTATTGGGTGCGAGTGCTGCGTCAGTGTTCGGCGAGCACTCAGATGCAATCACACGCTTCGTCTTCGTGCGGAAGAATTGGCGATCGCCAATGTTGCTTGACTGACTTTTGAAAACGGTTAATGAAACAGCACTGTTTTAATTTGGAATATGAGTTAAATTATTAAAGTTTGACAACCTTACGCCCCGGTCTCACCACACAACATAAAAAGAGGACACTTCGAAACCCAGCGCAGCGTTCAGGTTTCCAAAATATGAAAATGACAGAATCCGGGGACGCCGTGTCAGACATCAGCCTGTCCAGGTACATTTTGTCAGATGTCAGACAACTTGCGAAAGTCCAGACTCAGCTGACACTACGAGCTGATGGGATCAATCAAATGTCAAAAGCGCACCACTGCTTGATTGGTCTCATTATTTCGTGGCGTGGCTGTAGGAAGCTTCTGGAGGCGACATGACGTCATCAGAGGTGAAGCCGGAGGAGATTTTAATGCAATCAATGCAAAGGTGCAGGCGAGCTGGACATAATTGGCGATAATTAATCCCTGGAGAAGGGGAACAAGGAGGACAAAGGACAAACACTAATCTCCCAATACAACTAGATGACTAATGCGCGCTGAAAAAAATCCGCATAATCCTGGTATGGAACCAGGGACCTCTCCATTTCCGGTGGAGCGCTCTACCAACTGAGCTAACCAGTAGTTAGACGTCAGTAGAGCAAACGGGTTTTATCAGCTGCCACCGGTCTAACGCCAACAAGGGTGAACGGCCTGCCTTTTAAGGTTATGACTTCCGGTTTGGAGGGACACGCCCCCAACGATGACTAAGAACGCTAAGAAGGAACAAAACCAAAAGACGCTATTTGACGGAAAGGACACCCTTCGGAACCCTTGGGGGCGTTCCCACCGGCCGCGACCTCTACTTCCGGCTTCACTTGCGACTTTCTCGTTTGGCTGACTTGATCGCAATTTTAGGTCGAACTTTCGGAGTTCGACTGGTTCGAACCGGTACGACGAACCTTCGATTCTGAACCAGATTCGGCCGATTCGACTTTGTGGACAGTGTGGGCTAACCTTGATACAAGCATGTCTAGGTTTGGAGATTCTGTTTTTATGCAAAGGGTTATATTAATTTCATGAACAGTTGCAATTAAAAGAAACTAATTCTAATCACTCAAGAAGTTAATAACTTTATTTTTGTACTGTATAACTGAAATAACCAATCAGTGCTGCCCTTCATTCATCCCTTAGCCATCACCATCCAACCCGAAGCCAACTGGCCAGCCTGTTGCGCATGCGCATAGCAGTCGACCCTGAGACGAACCTTTGTCGAACTTTTCACAAGCAGTTCGAAAAAGTCGAACCTTGACCGGTTCGCGACATCCCTAGACTTGAGCAGGTATGTCAACTCCGTTTGTTCCTACCTCCATGTTTCGTGGTATTCGTGGCGTCGGCTGAGGTCTGCCGCTTTTCCGAACACTTCGGTAAAAAACGGTAAAGCATGACGCGCGCGCGGACCGGCGCCTCACGCGGGAGCAGTGGGGGAAACGAAAAAAGCCCATGGACCTTTAGAAGTGAAAAAAAAAAAAACAATCAGGAACTGGGGTCTACATCTAAGTTTGGTGCAATTCGGTACTCTTTGTAGTAAGAGGTATTTACTACGACTGCTGTTGTGTCAGTTCATACATGGCTTGCACATTACTTCAGTGCACCATGCTGGTTGTCATTCATACTTGTTTTCGCCGAAAAAAAAATTCGGTTGTCCAAACTGTATGCTGCAAAAGGTACCTGCTCAGCAGCAAGGCCACCAAGATGGCGGCTTATGTGACATCGGTGCAAGCCATCAGTGAAGCAAGTACCGCAGTTAAACTTTTAATAGTAATTGTCAAATTGCTGCAAACTTGCTCACTCTACATAACTTATTGAGCTAAATGCAGGAAAAACAGTCTGCTTACCTTTTACCAACAAAAACAACGACAAAACAGACTGGCTGAAGGGTCATGGAATTGACCAAAGCTGACAATACATGGCTTGCATTGACGTTATATCAGCCGCCATTGCTCTGCACCATGCTTCTGTTTCCATACCTTCTGCAGCACACATTTGGCACCACCGAATTCGTCTTCTCGGCTTAGGCTTGCCTAGAAAAACAGATTCGAAGGTGTGAAATGTATGTTGCACAAGGTAAGGAAACAGGAGCATGGTACGGAGCAATGGTGGTTGATACGGTGCCATATGACGTCATGTGCAAGGCATGTATAGGGATGGTGTACAAGGTATTCCCATCCTGTAGTGTTCAGAAAACCTAGTTCTTTTTCTACCATCAGCTAAAGATCCATCTTACACAGGCTGGCATCACCAATCCCAATTTACCAAATGAGTAACTGATGATTGCTCAGTTCAGCAAATGCCAAACTTGACTAAAGTAGCCATTACAATGCCAGCTAAGGCTAGAAACAGTACAACCTGTACAGCTGCACCGCTTGGTTTATGCTGCCATCTCGGTGCCAGTACCTGTGTTTGTTAAAAATTAATGAGAGCTGTTGGGACAGGCAGAAGTTCATTAATGGAACTGGAGCCACTAAAAAGGTATGCCTCAGAGTAACGACGCTTCGCCATATTGGTGCATAGTTGCAAGTTATGTAAAGCTTCACCTGAAATCATGAGAAATTAGGTTCTGCCCCCAGCAATGTAAAACACTCCACGACAGAGCAGAAAGGACATCGGCCGAGCTCTCCGACACCGTACCTAAAGCTTGGGAAGTCAAAATTTCTAATCGCAACAATCACTCGCTCTGCACTAAGCACCAAAATGGCGGCGTCTGCAAGAAATTCAGGAGAATATTGTGGCAACACTCTGAGCATAGGTCATAAGTGGCTCTTGGTGGAACGTGGCAAGACCCAACAAACCTCCGGGCAGCTAAGAAACGCCCCACCACCCGAAAGGGGAGATCGGTGGCCAAGTTTGTTAGCTCACCACAGCACGTGGAGTGAAGGTTTACACTGCAGAACCCAGGGACAGTGGTGCAGCCAGGGGAGGCTTATGGGAAATCCAGCCAACCCTTAATATACATGTGCATTTTGGTCCCCCCTCCTCACCCAAAGTCATGAACATCACAGCCATATCAACCCCCTCCCTCCTCCTCCTTCAAAAATAATTCCTGGATACACCACAGCCCAGGGATCCTCGGTTCAACCCCACTGCACGCCCGTTGTGAACTGGATCAGTGTTTTACTGGTGTGCGGACATGTATCACTACTGAGCAACGCACGTTAAAGGCCCAAGGGTACCCGTCGTACTACACTGGCTAAATTTCTCATCTACAACAGAGACAGCAGTCTTCCAATGGGGCTGACTAACTTCACGATGTATAAACAAACGCACCGCACAATTACTCTTGTTTACCACCTAACATAAGACACTTGACACGGACCTTCTGTATTGACGAAACTTCATTTACAGCCGAAAACAAACATAAAAAGGGCCACTCGTCAAGTCACACCTTGAGCGGCGCCATGGAGTTGTACAGTTTGGTGACCGCCGTGGTGACAATCTGCTGGAGAACGTCGTCGCCGTCGCACTGCACTTCCAGGCTCCTGAGGTTGATGTGGGCGCTCCGGTCGTTGACAGTCACCATCATGCGCTCGCCCTTCACAACCTTGCCGACCGAGTCCTCGCCAAACATCTCTGCCAATGTCCTCCATGAGGCATTCGGTGAAGTGCATCCGGTCCACCTTGATCAGCGTCGAGGGCAGGCTTCTGCTCGGAGTCGAGGAACACTGCGCACGCAGCACCACGGTGATGACCGCATCTGCGAACAGGTCGCTCATGGGGCTCGAGTTCCACTCGAGCAGAACCATGCCTGGACTCTCCTGCACCACAGTGACCTTGCCAAAGACGCGGAGCGCCTTTGGCGCCCTCGACGATCTCGACGTCTCCCGAGAGTTGGTTGAGGAAGAAGTGCAGCATCTGGGATAGAGGTGACACAACAAAGCCGCTTTAAAAAATACTCCACTTAATTTTTGTTTTTGAGAAAAACAATGCAGTCCTCTTCAGTATCACCTAGGAAGACCACAAAACAAATATTACGATCTAGTTCTCTCTAAACATCTCTTAAACGGTCCAGCAAAATTTGGAATGCGCCAAGTTTCTGAAATTGGCTGACTCTAGCGGGCAAATTGAGGCGCTATCAACAGTGTAGTCAAGACTATGGCATTGGCATAGCCAACATTGAGCTAAACATCAACGTTGCTCCTTTTTGTTTCTTACCCTCCGGGCAAGCTTAACGGGTGACGGCAGCAACGTTTCCTCTTGGCGCTCGGCGGTGTCCTCAGTGATTGGCGTTACACGCCTGCGCATTTCGGGAGTCGTACGGCCGTTACCACCGTCTCCCAAGTCACAACCACCGTAATCATCTCACTGTTTGGGATTACTGTCCCTCAGAGTTTTGTTCACACTACGTGCACAGACTGATGTGGCAGTTGTGCAGACATCATTGAATATTGTAGACACCAAAACGTGGTAAACAGTGCAGTGCAGAAGACACTTGCGCCTGGTACACGCCCGCCCCAATCCCACCCGTCGTTGCGTAGAAAATTATTTGGCATCTCAAACCATATGGTAGCCAGCTTTTGGCGGCTTGAGGCCAACGTTGCCCGACGGAATGGTAGTTTTAGTTTCAGTTTTTGCTTGTTTAACAAAATATATTCCATTTTTTGCGAAGCAAATAACGTAGTGCCTTTTATGAGTACTTTTTAATGTGAAATCACTCATTATTCCAAAATTTTCAAAATTGAGCGGAGTTGATCGAACACACACTTGTTTTCGATCAACTGCATTGTGACCGCTAACAGCGAGATTAGAGTTTCCGTATAGGCTCCCTACAGGAGCCAGAGGTGCTCGTCTGTCTTCCACATGTTGCCGCGACGCTATTCGCCGAGATCGATTGCACGAGGAGCAAATTTCTAGTGCCGTGCAGGTAAGCCATTGATACGGCCGCTTCGCCTATGTTGCACGCCGCCCCAGCGTATGTTCCCCTGCCTTTGCCTCCTTCACCTCCTTTCCTATTTTTTCAGGAATTGATAAAAACGCGGCAGCGCTATTCGCAGAAATCAGTCGCGTGACAAGCAGAATTCCAGGTCGTGCACGAAAGCCTGCACACGGGGACGAACATGCAACTCTGGCTCCCGCAGGGAGCCTATACAGGAACTCTGGACGAGAAAACCCCGCTGGCGCCATCTATCGCGTAGTCCTAGAACACTCCTGATCTGCACATCAACAAGACTGACATTTTTGCAAATGATTGCTTATAACAGTGTAAGAATTACTTCAAGCACACGGTGAAAGAATGGTTGCATAAAACGTATGAGACCTGAAGCATTCCATTCCTGCCCATTAGACGGCACTCATGCGGTTTCTCATCGTAAGCAGTGGCAAGACAGTTGAGCACGATCACGCTCAAATGCAGATGTGTTAACAGGTCTTCAGACACCATCTACAGCTAGAATCTCCTCCCCCCTAAACAGTTGCAACTCGCACAAACAATGGTGTGAAAGCGCAATTTGAAGCGAGGTATACCTGGAACGAGCCTGAGTAGTTGAGGCTCATCCGCTGTCCCACCGTACTCATCACCATGTCCGTGTACTTGGCCAGGTCGGCTGGCGACAGCAGGTGGTAGCTGAAGTTGCGCTTCACCAGACCCCAGACAGCTGGCGTCCCGGCTCGGGCGCCTGAACCGCCAGCGACCCCATGACCTTCGCCGTCTTCACCCCTGAAGTAGAGCTCGACGGCCTGCGTGTTTCGCGGGTTGTGCACCTCAATCCTCGTCCCGACGCCGTCTTCAGCACTCCCGGACAATGGCCGCGCCTCAGCCTCCCCATCTCGTCCTGCTCACCGTGCACGAGCACGCATGTGGCGGCTTCAGCGTCCGGATGAACTTCGCTTGTCTGCTGGTAGTCGGTGTGGGCCGAGAACGAGATGTAGTCCACGGACATTTTCAGCGGCAGCTTCTGGCCCACCATCGTGGGAGATCTCCTCCGGCTCGGAGAGAATTGTCTTGGCTAACGTCCCTTCCACGCAGTAGCCAGCGATGATGACACCATTCTTCGGGTCGGTACACCAGCTTTCAAAAAGCTCGCGGGAGAGCCCGCTCTGCATCATGCCGGGACTGGCCATGACGACGCATGGCCCCACGTCCTCGAAATGCTCGATGCTCTTAAGGTTCGAGATGTGCTTGAAGACGAACGGGTTGTTGATGGTGATCTGTCTTCTGATACGTTCGTTCATGGCATTCACGTACGTCTGGTAGACGGCCATGCACTTTTTGGCCAGCGACGACGCGTAGTAGATCGGGATGTCGTGCAGCTCGGGGTGGTTGGACCAGTAACTCGTCGAGAATGAGCAAGAGCTCCTGGGCGCGGCCGAGGGCGAACACCGGGATGAGGCATCGGCCGCCGCGGTTCACGATGTCGTGCACCAGGCCCGTGAAGCGAGCCTCGCGCTCCTCTCGCTTCTCGTGGATATGGGTGCCGTACGTCGACTCGATGATGAGCACGTCCGGGTGAATGTTGGGGATCTCGGCGGCCATCAGATGCCGGTCCTCCTGCCGCGAGAAGTCACCTGTGTAGAGAACTTTGACTCCTGCGATCTCGATCATGAACATGGCCGCGCCGAGGACGTGGCCCGCGTTGTAGCACCAGAACCGGATCCCGTTCACCTCCTTCTCCTCGTGGAAGTTGATCGTCTCGATCTTTTCCATGCTCGCCTCTAGGTCCGTCTCCGAGTAGAGCATCTGTTCGGTGCCGATGTTGCTGACTTTGATGTAATCGGCCAGGAGCCAGCGGTAGATGGCTTTAGTCGCGTGGGTCATGAAACAGCGGCCCTTGAACGTCGTCTTCTGGAGGAACCAGGGCAGAGCGCCGCAGTGATCGAGATGGAAGTGGCTTACGAGTAGCAGGTCGATCTCGTCCGCTTCGATCAAGTCGACGTAGGGGAGCGCGTCGAGCCCCGACATGCCTGGGTGGATGCCGCAGTCCAGCATGATGCGCTTGCCTTTGAACTCGAGGATAATGCATGATCGCCCGACTTCTTGGCCCGCGCCCAGCGGTCGGATTAGAAGCAGATCACTTTCTTCGGCAGGTACCTGCGTGTCAGCTTTTCTTTTGGGACTGTCACCACCCGGCGGGTCCATGGAAGCGGCCATTTTGCTAACAACAAACGCACCGGCCGCGCGGGAAGCACTGGAGGCGCTCGACGTCCCGCGTAGCGGCACTGGCCGGAACTAGGTTTTTATCAATATTAGTAGTTTCGGTTTCGGGATTTACGTTTTGGGCGGTTTTGGGTTTTGGTCACCGCTTATGGGTATTAAGTAGATCCAGCATACAGTAAATTAATATATGTGGTCTCGTATAAATAAATACGAAGACTGCACGTTGTCAATTCTAATTATATTTTGTATATTATGTATCAATATGTTTTCAGGGGGTAGAAGCTGAGCTAGTTGGTGGTACATATTACAACGGTTTAACCAGCTGAACGATGAAAAGAGGGAGAAAAGAGTGAAGACAGGCGATCGCTGGACTACCAACTATTTAATACTGATACTTCGTTTTCCTCTCCTTTGTCTACTGGCATTGTGGCTACCTTCTCGGACCTTATTCCATCATTTAATGTTGTTGCTCCTCTATTATTGTCTTCTTTTCTTCCTACTTGATTTTTCTGTGCCATCTCGGATACTGGTTTTCCGAAGGTATCTTTTTCGCTTTCCTGGAGGGCAATAGATGGTGAACTAACGCAGTTTTCCTCTTTATCTTCTATGGCCAAGGCCTCAAGTATTTCGCGAGCGAGCTGGTCTTTGTGGTGAGCCAAGATGGTTCCCATTTCGAGCTTGGCCTTGCACGTGCATGCTCGACAATGGGCAGCTAAATGCCCCGGCCTGTTAGGGCTCTTATGTTTGCTGCATGCTCACGTGCTCGATCGTTAACGCACCTTCCCGTTTGTCCAATATATACACACGCCCGCATGACAGTGGTATGTTGTAAACCAACTCCTTTTCGCATTGTCGCAGCTCTCACTATGCTAGCCTCAAATAATCATGTTCACATCAGATGGGACGAAGCTTTCGAGAACCACAATCTCCAGACTCTATGAGGCCGGATATCCGACGACCCTTCATCTAGCCCTCCATCTGTGACAAACTCTGCCAGAACATCGAAGAAATCCAGCTGAATTAGAATGACTCTCAACACACTGAAAGCAGAGATCCTAGATCACCTTTCGCGGTGGTTCCGTATATTCATGAGTGTCACACTTATCGGCTGAAGAAGATAGCCATCAAGGCAGGGCGTCAAAGTAGTGTGCTCGGCACCTAACAAAGGGTATGCCATGTGCCGGAAGGTGAATCTAGCGGAGGCCAACAACACCGGCACTTGCAACACCAAGCATAAAAATAAGTTCGTCCAATGCGAAAAGGGAGTGGTTTACAACATACCACTGTCATGTGGGCGTGTGTATATTGGACAAACGGGAAGGTGCGTTAACGATCGAGCACGTGAGCATGCAGCAAACATAAGAGCCCTAACAGGGCCGGGGCATTTAGCTGCCCATTGTCGAGCATGCACGTGCAAGGCCAAGCTCGAAATGGGAACCATCTTGGCTCACCACAAAGACCAGCTCGCTCGCGAAATACTTGAGGCCTTGGCCATAGAAGATAAAGAAGAAAACTGCGTTAGTTCACCATCTATTGCCCTCCAGGAAAGCGAAAAAGATACCTTCGGAAAACCAGTATCCGAGATGGCACAGAAAAATCAAGTAGGAAGAAAAAGAAGACAATAATAGAGGAGCAACAACATTAAATGATGGAATAAGGTCCGAGAAGGTAGCCACAATGCCAGTAGACAAAGGAGAGGAAAACGAAGTATCAGTATTAAATAGTTGGTAGTCCAGCGATCGCCTGTCTTCACTCTTTTCTCCCTCTTTTCATCGTTCAGCTGGTTAAACCGTTGAAATATGTTTTCAAAGCCATCATTGTTCGTTTGTCAGACTTGAATTCGTGTTATGGATTTTATTTCTTATTTCACATATACACATATTTAGTACCGTTATTGTTTTTTGTATTAATTAGAAGTTGCCAAAACCGTCAAACTTGTGCTAAATAAATTTATGTGAGGATGTGATACGTAAATGTACGCGACTGAAACGCTGTTGCTTGCACATGCACCCGGACATTCTCAGGATTGTCTGTGACAGCTTTCGTATGGTAAACCCCTAGCATGCTGGAAAAATCAAATTTTAATTTAATTTAGTTTAATTAACTGGTTTTCTGACGACTCATTTCTATACCTCCAGTTTCGAGTGTTTTAACTTCGTGAAGTCTGTCAAATAAATCTAACAGAAAAAATGCCCAGAGCACTGAATATATACGAGTAGCAAAATTCCACATAACTTGAGAAAAGGTTTAAACATCTCCTTGGTGCGTTTTCAGGAAGACGAGACCAAACAGAATAAGTTTGTTCATGATTGTAAACCTGAGACTGGGGCATAAAAGAGAACACAACAAGAAGGTAGAAAAAGAGGAGGCAACGTCTCAAACTCAGCTGCGAAAGTTTATTTTCGTACACGCCTTATATACCACATCTCCAACGCCGTCTCTACAAAAAAAAAAATTGACAAGAGGACAATGACATTTGGGTAAACCTTCTCTTATCTCCCTTGACCACGGCTGCGAAACACTCACACAAAGGGTCACATTCTAGCATAACCACGGCCACCCGGCGAATGTAGGAGAATCACTTCACTGGACACAAGACGGAAGACTGTCCAGTTCCTTCGCTCCGTCCACTACAAGAGATGTCGTACGGTTCCTTTGAATTGCGTCTCCTCTAACAACTCAACTCAGTCCAAAGAAGCAATACTAGACAGACACTGCTAACAGCCGGAACTGGGGGCCATCCCCAAAACTGAGAACGACATTGCCCTCCTACAACGAACCACAATTGGCTAAACAAGTGCGACTTTCTCGAACAAATCCAAGGACACGTATGAACACTGCTAGTAAAAAAAAAAAAAAAAAGCAGTTGAGGTCAATAAAGATAAAGAGAAGGTTTACCCAAACGTCATTGTCGTCTTGTCAATTTTTTTTTTTTTTTTTTTTGCAGAGACGGCGTTGGAGGTGTGGTTGTATAAGGTATGTGCGAAGTAAACTTTGCTTAGCTGGGTTTGAGACGTTGCCTCCTCTTTTCCTACCTTCTGGTGTATTCCCTTTTTCTGCCACGAGTCCTCCAGGTTTACAAGTCATGTTCAACTTACACCAACTCGCCTGCACTCTGACTATTCATTTTTTAAGTTTGTTCATTGTTCGCTCGCGTCCAGCACATCCGACCGGACGTTGGGAGGCCCAGAGTTCCAATCCTGGCTCCGCCATTTGTTTTGGCTTTCGGCGGGTTCGTAAAAACTTTAATCCTGCGAGTTCGCAGGATTAAGTACGGTTCACTTATCTTGCCTGTATGTATACCTATATATAGGAAATAAACGTGCCTACGAAGCAAAGCGCGGAGCAGGTTATTGCATATAGGTCGACGTTGTCTGGCCTGAGCCAGACTGTTTCCAGTTTGTTCATTGTTCGAACAGTTGGGAGGCCCAGAGTTCAAATCCTGGTCTGCCGCCATTTATTTTGGCTTTTCGGCGGGTCTCGTAAAACTTTAATACTTTGATCCTTTGAGTTCACTGGATTAAGTACAGTTCACTTATCTGCATATATATATATATATATATATATATATATATATATATATATATATATATATATATATATATATATATATATAAGGAAAAGACTGTTTAAACGAAGGACGACGAAAAAAGTGTAAAAGAGAGTAAACGAACATCGAAGCTTTTAGTGAAGTTTTATGACATAAATTAGTCTACGTCCCCGGCACAGAGTCGGGCCGAGGCTGCATTATATATTACTCAAAAAAATTTGTAAGGATTACGTTCCTCTCGTTTTTGATCGTAGATTTAGAGTTTTAGATTTGTTATCATAGATTTAAGTACCAGTCGCCGCCTCGCATGTTCAGGTGCAATTCAATTTTAGCATGCATTTCCTTAAAATTAATTTACGAGATCAGAATTCAAATGGCACTTTGTTCTTTCTCATGCGTTTCAAGGAAAACCACTACCCTACACCTATCAAAACAAAAAGCATGCTGTCCTCAACTTTAATGCGCTTCTTTTTTATCAATAAGGGCCAGCGATTTATTACTATTTCTAAGGGTCGCCAACCTCGTTGGTTCTCTTGCGACAGTTCATCGTCAGACGAGTCACTCCCGGTCCTCTTCCTCCATCAAAAGACTAAACTTTGTCTTGGCAAACTGCTCCACTGCGTGGACCCACGGTGCGAGTCTATCCGCATCGAACGGGTCGAAGATCTCATGATGGATAAACTCGTAAGTGTTGATGAACGTGTTGAAGAACACTGACGCCAGAGCGCACCGCTTGAGATCCGACAACGCGAACAGATTCGACGACCTGGGCTTCACCAGATCGATCATCTGCCTGTAGACGTCTTCAAGGACACCGGATCAGTCATGAGCATGGCCACACGATCGTACTGTTCACGAAAAAGGCCTCGAGCTCGTACATGGTCAGCATGCCGTCACCATCCAGATCAAGCCTGTTGAACCAGTACTCGATGCTCCTGGGATGGGACTTGTCCTTTTCAGCCAGGAGGAACACGACGAAGTCCACGTGCGTCATGGCAGACGTGCTCGGGCGCGAACACTCTCTCGATGACCTTGGGCGTTGAGGGCCCCTTTCTCGTAGCGGGCAAGATCGAGTCGGTTCAAAAGTCGATCGTTGTCCAGATCGAGCGCATTAAAGATGGCGTGAATGACGTAAGCGTCCTTGTACGAGAAGACGCCCTCGACGTTCATGAAGTCGTTGTGGCACTCGAGCGAATCCAACTGGGACAGAAAGTCGCTGCGACGCAGTTCGGCCATACCCAGCCGCCACGTCACGTCTTGCCGATCTCGTAGAAGAGTCGGGACACGACAGTATCGATGTAAACAGTGTGCGACCGGGTGACTGGCCTCAGGAAGATGAGCCCGCTGTGCGTCTCGATCAGATCCTGTATCATTTCCCTGAAGTCACCAGGCTGGAGGCACGTCCTGCGGCCTGCAGAGGACGAAGACGACCTTGGACAGCCTGTCTTTACCGGCGACTCGATGCAGCTTCCGACAGGCGTCGGACGGCCTGCTTCTGTGGGAGATTTGGAGACGATCTGGAAGAGCGGGAACTTGAGGTAGAGCGGGAGGCCGCATATCTTCACGATGGTCTTGAGAAGTCGTGCCGCGTCAGTGTGCGTCTGCTGAAGTTGCTCAGTTCAGCCGAGACGTGGCCACGAAGTCTGAGTCGGTCTCGGCTGAGAGCAGGCTCCAGCTCGGTGCTGGCACGGCCTTGACGGTCTCGTCGTCTGTGTCCCCTGTCCGGTCTTGAGAGGTGGCGACGGCATCGGTGCCGCCGGCGCCATCGTTCAGAATGGACGCCATGCAGAAGGGAGTGCGGTGAAAGCATCTCAAGTGGCGAGGTTCCTCCAACGTCGGAGGAGCTGCAGGATCAGGTTTGTGAATATTGTCGTCAGTCACGAAACGTTTTATAAGCCCACTGGCAAGACAATAACGACAGGTGTCTCCTTTAGGTGCCCGGCCTCCAGAAAGCGTTCGTTGCCTTCCGTTATGCTTCGGCTGCTCGTACACGCTCGAAGCTCATGAGACACGAACTGTTACCAGGTAGGAATCTCGTGCTGGAGGCGGGACAACTGAAGGACCTTGCCATCGTGGTCACTCTGGCAGTGACTATACCGACCTTTCGCGTGCTAGATTGCACATATGCGCAAATTGCGTATCTCTGCGCGAGATTTTGAAGCGCCAAAATGGTAATCTTTGGGTTCTGTGAGTTGGACATGGGCGCGCCCTAGCACAAGGCATTCCGCGTGAGAAGACGCTAATCTCTCGCTTTACACTACGCGCCAATTATTACAATGTTCTTCATCCAAAATTTCCCAGCACAGAGAATATCATGAACACAGCATGGCGCCCTTTTGCAATTGTGTTGCTTGGTCGCGAGGGGAGAACATGCATAACCACGCCAAGTCAACAAAACCATAGTCACATATTGCATCAAGACAAACCTGCAAAATCAGTCGGACAATCTCCAGCGGTGCCATAAAGCATGGGAAGAGTCGAGGTCGCCACACTTGATGACCATTGCACTCAGCGAACAGAATGGACATACAAAGCTCTCGAGACAAAAAAGCATGAAGAGAAAGAAGGCACTTGGAGCCCCAGCTGAATATAACTGTTTGGTATCTCTGGAAAACCTGCCGTGGACGCCAAGCATGCTGTTCAACGATATAAACTGTCCGAAAAGTCAGTAGATGCTAGCCGCGAAAGAACGTGCTACTTTAACGAGGGGACAAGTGGCTTCTGGCTAACCTGGAACAAGCGCAATGTCGTGGAGCACTCACCGTCTGAGAGCAGGCGGGTATCCGACATGGAAAGGGCATGAATTACGTTGCTGTGCGAAGAGCCTCTATCGATCAGGGTAGGGCGTCGTGGTGTTGTGCGATCTCGGTCCCTGCGGACCCATGGCACGCTGGCCGGCGCGAAGGGGCTCGCCCGCTGCGCCGAAGCCGAGAAAGAAGAAGCAGAAGTTGCTGCCTCAGCTGCTGGCTGACTTGGTGTCGGTCCTGCTGTTCTACTCTTCTGGCCTCAATGGCCTAAGCGACTCAACGGAAACCTCAGCCAAACCACAGCAGCCTTTTCTCAAACAGCATGTTCTTCTTCCGTTGTCTATACTCATCAATTAATTCCACCCCATCCTCATGATTCCGGAACGCCGAGGAAGGGTTGACGCGACTTCGTCTGTTGTATGTTCAGGAAGTCGAGGCGTGGTGTTCTTTACACGAAAGTGACGATTTGCCTCCGTTCTGAGACGAACACCATGTCCGCAAACGAACAACTGAAAGGAGCATGGTCGCAAATTCTCTGAACAGACTGAAATAAGTGCATAATGTCGACCAAGCGACGACCATCGAGCACGGATGCGGCTGGTTACGGAGCCTTTCGGACGGTTCGACCGTGAATTTGACCACATCAAGAGCACTAAGCCAACATCTGCTCCTGCAGCCTCAGATCGCTCCGAAGAACCGACCGCCGCCGCCACGGGACATGCCGGAGCACCACTTTGCCCGAGGAGTCGCTGACAGCGAGCCTCGCACGGTCGCGGCTTGAGGACCACCTTCGGTAATCTCGCAAACAAAACCATCCGGGTTGGAGCGCGATGGCTCGATTTCACCAGAAACACTCAACGTGCGAAGCTTCCACAGAACGGTCGCTTCCGAGTATTCTCAATTTGGGACTTTAGAAGCTTTCCTTTGCCATAGGGTGCTTGCTTGCGACCCATGACGCCATAGGCGAACGCAACACTTCCGAGCGACACAAATTCGAACGCACCAAACGCGAAGCGCAGCTGTGTTGAACTGCCCGTCACCGGCATCCGCTCTCGCCAACTCGCCCGCGCGAAAGAAGATCGCGTATGAATACCAAGACAAAATGCGTGCGCCAAGCCACACCAGAGGAACTAGAGCTTGATCTCTCGTCCTTGCGGACAGAGACCGCCATCTAGCGGGAGGAAGAACAAAATGCAAAGCACATAAAAAATACTTGAAACTTGGGACCAAGAAACTTGCTTTCGGAAATATCGCTGTGGTTCCGAAACGGATTAACCTACACTTATTATTTTTATACCAATCGATTCCGTAATAACTTTTAGGAGGCACTTGGGCAAACACATCTGTTTTCTAAAAATTTGTAGATTATGAAAAAAGTTGTTGTAAGCCTAAAAGTGTCAAAAACTGCCGTTTTGAGTCTATTTCACGATTTGCAGTAAAATATTTCTACTAAATACCGAGAGATCTAATCTGCGCCAATGACTCAATTAAGCACTAATCTCTTTATCGTAAAAGTTTCAAGCAAATACAAAGAGCAGTTCTCATGTAGTAATTTTTTTTGAAAATGTCAAAAATCTACATGTATTCTTTATGGCGCTTGGAGGTACTATGCCCTCTTAAAAGTAATTCTCTCGACCTAAAAAAAGTGTATGCATGAGTCCCAGTGAAGTCGCACACGGCATCGAAAATTACACTTGACGATTGAGAGCAATGACAGCACCCATATTGGACAGGAGATCGAACTATAGGGGGCGCTCTGACCCGTTTGTTGTCCCCATACTCGGTGTTTACTCAACACAAGGCCTGTGCACATGCCTAGAGGCCTTATGGGCATGTCCATGCCATCTTCTACAATAGAGCGCAGGGCACAGTTTAATGTAAAAAATACTAACAATAGACGAAGCGACGTTAAGTGCCGGATCTATCCTCAGAGAATGCGAGCTTGACCCACTTCGGCTTTTGTGCTGAGCTGGGACCGTGCATGCTGCATTGTTCATGCAGGCCGCAGTGGAAACAAGAGAGCCCCTCCTCCCCCTCACCGGAGAACACGAACTCCAGCCGAACGCTGACGCCGCGTTCGGTTATGTCGGCCGAGCTCCGAGTCATTGTATTTGTTGTCCCCATCCGTGTAGTTCTAAAGTTAACCGCTTGGGGCGTCACGGTCGCTCCTCCTCCCCAGTAACATAAAAGACACCGCATATTTTTTTCTCTAGATTGCTGAATTACTGAATTGCATTTTATGAGTTGCTTTAACTAGAATTTAATACATTTCAAAGCGATAGTGTGCGTAACTTAACTGCATTTAAGCGAAAATGTCTGCAACTCTGTGTCGATAACCTTCTACATCATCTGCTACAGCTATCGTTCGAATGCCTTCGGACAAGGAAAAAGGAATGCATCCACATAATCGACATATGCAACCTGTTCGCACCTTAAGGTGTCAAATCTGGGAATATCAGCAGCATACCATGATTTGTCTGTGTTAAAAAAATACAAAGAAGCGGGCCAGAAAGTAAAGTAAGAACAGAGATGTACAAATCTGGGATTTTTTCTTATTTATGCGAAATAAAATGTATTTGGCTCCGAGCATGACAATCGTTCTATTTTATTGTCAATGAGATAATAAACTACAGCTTGACATTTCACAATTATCACTCGGAATTATTGGACAGAAAATATGTTACTCGAATTTTCCATGTCGTTAATATTGTTGCGACAGGTTTGGGGGTGTGAGAAGGAAAACTGTTGACTCAATTGCGGAGCTTTATTTGAAATCACCCCAGCGGTCTCAGGACTCCCATCGCCACCACCTCTGCACCCGTGACAGTCAGTCTTACTTTTCGTAGCATTAGCCAGGTAAAGCGCTAGGTCTCCCGGACGGGACATGGTTTGGCTGCTGAAAAGATCAAACAGTGACCCTATGGCTTGAATGGTGGGATGTAGGTACTAATATTTGTTGTGGATTCCTCTACTGACGCTATATTACAAAGCTCTGCTAAAGCTTTTGACAAAGTTCCCACAACCGGATGCTCTAAAACACTCGTCCTTAAACTTGATGCCAATATTTTCCCTTGGAATGAATACTTTCTCTCACAACGTCATCGGTTTTTATTATTCATATCACAATAATTGCGATGTCTTTAGCTGCCATAACCTCTAAAATGTCTAAGGAAACAATGCGTAGGCCATTACTTTCCTTATCATCGAATCTCTTACATTTCAAATATCTTCATCCATGTGACTGTGCCGACGAGGAGTGTAATGTACTGAAAAATAACATCTGGTGAATATTTCTTAACATTATGTAATGATCTAAACTTGGTTTATAGCTGGGTTACTTACTGGCAGATGACGCTTAACGTCAGCAGATGTATATGCATGCGCTAACCTTGTTCCTCTTTATAAGCTGCCCCATCTTTTTTACTCTTAATTTTATTCCTTTTCAACCTACCTTGGTATACAAGTACCTCGGTGTCCCTCTTACTCCTAAACTCTCCTGCGAAAATCATGATGACTCCATGGTAAATCCCGGTAACAAAAGCATGGGTTTTTTTCGCCGCAATTTCAAATACCTTGCCCCTCTTCGCTAAAAAAGGCTACTTTACCTTTCCTAGCCGGTCAAAATTAGAACACATCACAAGTCAGGCACCCCACCGAGCTACATTAACAGACTACATTAAATCCATCGAAAACCGTGCTGCACGTTTTATTAAATCAAATTACTCGTGTGTTTCTAGTATCCCCACGATACCCCCCCCAAAAAAAAAATGTATCATTCTTTTCTGTCAAGAACACTTCCGTCCATGCCTTCAGCTTTAGTTTTTATTCATAATTTTCTTTATCAGTCCCCTTCTTTCATCTCCGGGTAATCTTTCTTTGAGACTCGAGCATTGTAATAAAATAGCCCACGCGGCTGCCATTGTTCTCCCTCAGCTCACCACTCCCCATCTTACGCAGTTGTGGTTAAGAATAGCTATCCCGAAGGCATCGGCACCATCCAGAACGTGATGAAATTCGAGACACAGTTTTGTAGTGCACTTAACATATTCCCTCTATAACGCGTTACCAATGCCCTGAGAGTATTGCAAATAAATAAATAAATAAATAAACACATATGTAATGTTTACCAAGATTTGAGCAGACATACTCGAAAATGTATTTGGAAATACAAATACTGGGATACATGAAGAAGTCAGGTAACATACTTATATTCAAATATATTCACTCAAAATATCGCTATACGTATCGAAAAGACATGTAAAATGTAGAAAAGTATTTGGAAGTACAAATACAGGAATATATTGTTCAGGCTGTAATACACACATACAGTAAAGAAATATATATTTCTTTGAGTTACGTGAACTCTTGTATTACCGTCACAAAATCACTAAACAGGTAACCCAGAGCTTTGGGCCAAATATTTGGCAATTATCTGGAAATTACACGCATTGAAAAGCTCGAATAAGCCGATGTATAGCCAACTTGAACCTTGTTTGCGATAGTCGCAGTGCTTCTCGCCCGTAATTCACCAAGTGCCAGAGCTAGTCCTCACTTCCTGGCAGTCTGGCTCTCATCTTGCCTGTTTGAGGGCGAAATCTCCAAACGGGTTCCAGAGTTTAGCTTTCTGCCTTGAAATTCGGCTGTCACGTGGCATATTTAGGCTCAAATTGCCAAAGAAATGTCAATGTTAGGCTTCAGTTCCTGATAGTTCGGTTGCCGTCTGGAAGCTATGGAGCCCAGTACATCACAAAAGTGCAGAGCTAGGATTACTGGAAGGAGTTTGGCTCCCATCCTGGCATCTTTGTGCCCAAATTACTTGAAAGTGCCCAAGTCAGGCTTTATTTTATCGTAGTTCTGGTGTCTTCTGAATTTCTGGGACTGAATCTACTAACAAGTGCCAGAGTTGGGCTTCACTGTGTGAACGATTGGTGGTCGTTGGCGTCTTCTGTTCCAAATCGCCAAGCAGGTGTAGGAGTTAGGCTTCACTGTCTGGTAGTAGAACCAAAGCTCTCTGTTATACTCCGATGTTGGGTGCAGCGAACGCCACGTAGCGCTGGCGTGCATTCATTTTCCCTTCGAGGAGGAAGTCGATGTCTGCGACCAGTCAGTGAGTTTTTCGTAGACAATAATAACTTCCCCATCTGCTAAGCCATCTTTTAGTAAAGTCACAACCGCCTCTGCGCCAATGGCCTCGGCCTGTGGAGTTCCCGGTACCGTAGCGGGTTGCGGAGAACCTTGCGGTCCAGCGAAAACTATCTACGAAAACCTGGTACCTTTGTGAGTAGGACTATGCCGCTTTTGCTTCGTTCGACGCCGAAGTGTAACAAGGCTTTAGCGTTTGTCATCTTGGTTTATCGATTCTCTAACAAATGCCAGAGTCAAGTAATCAAAACAGGTACCGTTGGCAATAGTTTATTTGTGATGAGATATATCACAGATAAGGTATAGGTGGCAAACGGGGTGTTTTGCAACTTAATTGAATAAAAATTTAGTTTCATTTATAGTAGGTTACAAGTCAAGAAGGTAGCGACAAATGCCCCTCAAGGAATCGTATATCCTGCCACCTCCACATCCAATAGCGTCCCATCGTTTCCGTGACGTCGTGGCCAACGCAGGAGGGATTTGCCTTGCTTTGAATATTTCTTTATCTTTCGACCTTGACTTAGCGTTGTGGCAGCCGCGAGAGGGAGGTCCAGAACACTTTATAGTGGAACCTGCAAGACTGAGGTATGCAAGGAAAACTTCGAGGACGAAAAGAGGACTAGACACCGTCAAACACAGCTAAAGATTTTACTCCATGCCTGCCTTATACATCCTCGATTCCTTGACTTCCCTCGATACAAATACCTCAATAGGGTTCACTTTGACACAATAGTACAGACAATTGAAACCTCACAGCAACCAGGGATCCCCTTCAGTCACAAAGCCACCCAACACAGAACAACAGGGGCACTCAAAGAAACAAAACCACGAAACCGAAAAAAAAAGAAAAGATAAGGACGTCATTCCTTTTTCGCTTTACTAATCCACAGATCACTCAAAAGGGTTCACATTCACCACAATTGCACCAGGCTGCGATCTACACAGTACCTCGGTCATAAACCATTCCGTCGTTTACCCTGAGACCAGGGTTTAGAGAAAACAAAAGTGACGGTGACAGGACTTCAAAAAGCAAAAAGTGACAAAAGTGACAGTGACAGGAACTTCCACCGAAAGCTAGCCTGTACTGTGACTCTTTTTTCGTTAACAAACCATTCAACTGAAAATAACAAAGGCCTTCCCAGCGAAACGAAATCAGCAACCGGACATCCATAACGATAAGAAAGGCAATCTTTCCTCCTCGCTTAACATACAAAAAAAAAATGCTGAAGAAACGCGTTTACACAAAAAACAAACGGTTAAATCTTGAGAAACGCCTTTGATTCATCCGTGGAGACCATGGATGGCTGACTAATGCAGTTTCCTGACGCTTTTATCCGGATCGTCTCTCCTTCAATTCCGATAATTCTTCCTCTGTAGCACTTCTGTTTCCGACCACTTTTGCTTCAAATTGTTGCACTCCTGTAAATGTTTGTAATTTCTGAGTTTGGTGCGTTGTTCTTAACGTTGCGCTTATGCTCCGTAAATTATCATTGAGGCACATCTGGCCACTACATACTTAACCCGCACTCTACAAGTATTTCGTAAGCCACGCCATTGTCACACGGAACCGATCTCTCATGATGTTTTTTTCGGACATTCCGCCTCTGCCTTCTGGAAAGGTTTCGAAGTTTTCCTGGCTTGCACGCAAGTCTCAGGTTCCACTATGCATGATGGAACAGGTCCACTCGTCACAGCCAACTTGTCACAGGAAAACTTGTCATAGGTCAACTGGTCAAAGAGGGCATCTCGTACTAGGTGAACTCGTAATAGGGTAAGTGGTCGCAATGACCTTCTCGTCACAGGAAAAGTCGTCAAATGTTTTCAGTTCGTTCGTCACATTTCTTACTTCTTTTTTATCTTGTTCGCTAAACAGTCTACCATCCCACAAGGGTGTATTGTCTTTCGCTGTGACCCACTTTTCAGAGTTCCTTTTAGAGGGCAGATTTTTGTAAGGGGGATGCCAAGGTTCAAAAGAAGGAAGTCTTTCCCAGTGACCCCTATTTTCCATTGTAAGCACTTTTCAGAATTCCTTTTAGAGGGCAGCCTTTTGTAAGGGGGTGATAAGGTTCAAAAGAAGAAATGCTTTTTTTGTTGTTTACCGCTTCAAATCCGGGAAACCGAAGTGTGCACTCGGTAGAACGCTGGCTTGAAGGTATATATACATATAGAAAGAAATAAGCTAACTGCCAGACTGAACACCGGCAGGCTGTACGATGGAGCTAACGAAAACCCAGCGCGGAGCAACTATGCTGCTGTACGAAGGCTATTCATATACGTGTAGCCGAGAAGACTCCGAGACTTCATACTGGATCTGTAGAAATAGAAAAGGCTGCAAGGCTAAAATCACCACGGACAAGATGATTTCCCGTATCACCAGGAGAACAGGGGAGCACTCTCATCCGGGAGATCCAACCACCATCAATCTTCTAAAAGTCCGGAATACCATGAAAGAAAAAGCTGGTAAGTCACTTTGTTTTTGTTTCTTCACTATCGGTCACGTTTTAACAGCATAAATTTGATATAACCATTTACTGTTTTTATTTTCTGTAGTTGAAGGAACTCAAGGACCCCAGCAGATCCTGCTCGATACGGCAGCGAGTGTGAGCGAGCACACGGCTTCGCAAATGCCACCCACAAGCACGCTGCGCCGAACCATAAGGAAACAGCGGCAGCAGAGTTGCAACCCATATTCCGTTCCTGCAACTCGCGAGGATGTCGTCCTTCCAGGCGAATACACGGTAAAGAAATTTGTATTCACCTTTTAGTCTTTAAAAGCACTGTGCTAATTTCGCCTTTGTCTGTCTTCACTTGGAGTGCAAGCATTAATTGGTTTTCTGTTTGCAGGTTTCTCTCAAGCAAGAAGCCTTCGTCGCCCACGATAGCGGATTTGGCGACCGCAACCGCATCTTAGTTTTTGCCACTCAACGCAACCTTGATTGTTTGTCGAGGTCCAAAGCTTGGTTTATGGACGGAACGTTTAAAGTTACGCCATCCATTTTTTCCAAGTGTACACCGTGCATGGAATGTACAAAGACGCGGTCATTCCTTTTGTGTACGCTCTCCTGCCAAACAAGACCGAAGAGACCTATCAAAGGTATGATTTGTACTAGGACTAGTTCTGAAATTGGAACTTGGTAAAATCATGTGGCTGATTAAGACAACCGACACTTTTCCAGGCTTTTTGCAGTACTTTCAAGCCTTCTGACACAGCCTGCGGTGGAGCTGGTGTATTGTGACTTTGAGTCCGCCGCTATCATCGCCGCTGGCAACATTTTCCCGCAAGCGCGTGTTCAAGGGTGCTTCTTCCACCTATGCCAGGCCGTGTATCGCAAACTTTGCAAGCTTGGTTTCCAGACACGCTACGGAACAGACGAAGATTTTGCGGTTTTGGTAAGTTCGGACATTCGACTGCGTGGTATAATTACTATACTAATGAATATATTAAAATTCGTACGCAATCGCAGGTGAGGATGCTGCCTGCCTTGGCATTTCTGCCACCTGCAGAGGTTCCAGATGCCTTCGAGGACCTCGTGGCATTGTTTTCAACAGACGCGATGCCTCTTGCACTCTACTTCGAAGACACGTACATCGGACGTCGTCGACGGAACGGATTGTTGTCTGCTATGTTCCCGACAAGTGTCTGGTCTGTCCACGCATCTGTCCTGGAGGGCCTTCCACGCACAAACAACGCCGCCGAAGCTTGGCACCGCAGCTTCCAGGTTTGTGCCATTGCTAAACGCTGAGCAACCTTTTTTAATTTGTCGAGCTTTAGCCGCTAACTATTATGACTCTTTCCAGACAAACATCAACTGCAGCAGGCCTAACCTATGGTCGTTCCTTGGATGCCTGCAGAGAGAGCAGTCTTTGCAAGAAATGAAGATCGCGCAGCTGGACGCTGGTCAACCTCCCACCGTCATGGCAGCAAAGTACCGGGTCCTCAATGAGCGCATCTCACGAATCTTGTATGATCACGACGCAGCTCGGCCGCTCTCGACACTGAAATGCATCGCACGCAATGTACGGCTGTAAGTCGACTCGGGATATTTCTTCCCAGCAAACCATTTGTCACATTTTGCAAATAAACGAAATTTTGATTGATGTTTTTATAGTTTTCGTCATGATCAAAATCCCTGCTGCTTTGTGCGCAGTAAATGCACCACGTTTCCGGAAGGGTACAGTCAGATTGGTATACTTGTCAGCCATGGAGACCCCATTTGCTTGAACAGAAGCCAATAGCCACATAGGGCTGAACAGAGAGTCCTAAGTCCAATACCACCTATTCGTTTTTCTACTTGTTATAATTTGTAACTAGTAGAAGAACGAATATGACCTATTATAAAATTCAAGCCTCGGAGGCGCATCCTGCGACAAACAAATTTTGACGAAATTGACAAAAGTCCAGTTCTCCGCTTTTACGAGTTCCCCGCCGTTACGAGTTCCCCGTGCACGAGATGGCCTATGACGAGATGCCCGCTGTGACCAGTTCCCCTATGACGAGTTGGCTGTGACGAGTTGGCTTGTGACGAGTTCTCCTAGACCCTTTTTCAATATGCTGTTTACCGGACCCACCAAAGTTTCCTGGGTCATGAAGTTCGGAGAGGAACAAAAAGGGGCCTAAAAGGTTTTACTGGCGTCCCTTGATGTGGTGCGACGAGACATCTTAGCTTGTGGGGGAGGGTCTTGTGTGGGTTCTCCCTTCGCAGTCGAAGAGGTGTCAGTAGAGATGTCGGGTGGTCGGGGAGGTGCTGATTCGAGTGGGTGACTCTCAGTAGGTGTTGTGTCTGTGGAGATTTCGGCTTCCAGTGAGAAAACTGACAGCTGCGGTAGTCCAACATGGGCAGCGGAGAGTTAGGGGGATGGTGTCCACTTCCACCTAAATGTTACAATGATAATGAAATTAGTTTAGTATAGAGTGAAGGAAATACCAGATCGCGATATGGTGGTTAGTACTTCAGAGCGCGCACCACCGACATCACCTCCTTTGTTAGCCGTCAGAGTCATTTTTCCGCATCTTCTTCGTTACAATATTTTTGGTTGCGGAATTGATTACTTATTTTGACTTTTGGATATATTGGCGTCTAGGTGTACAATCTATTACTCATCATCACCGTTAAATCCAGCTCTCTTGACTTCTCTGTGACTCTTAAAACAAGTAAAAAGGGTGCCATTAGAATGTAGTATTTTCTAAGTAAATAAGCATTTCATTGCTTCAAATATAGGGCATTATTTGGTATATTAGTTTAGTGATTGGTATTTTATATATGCATGGTTTTATTTCAAATGGAGCACGCGTTTCGGGGTAGACATATTAGAGATGACAATTAAGAGAGCAAATTAAAGGAGCAAGTAGGAGAAAAGGACAGGACAGGACAAAACGCTACTATCAACTGGCGTTTTTAATGTGAAAGAGAAAAATGAACCTGAAGATGTTTCAGTCAAAGAAAAGGATGGGGAAGTTTTTTGTCACAGCAAAAGTAACTAAGATATATATATATATATATATATATATATATATATATATATATATATAATGGTATAAAGAAAAACACGACTGGGGAAATGAGACTAGAGAAATAAAATTAAGAAAAAAACAACAAGAACAAAAATGAAGAGAAAAAGAAAGAAGTTTAAAGCCAAACATAAGAGAAAGAAAACAATTAAAAAATTGTAGCGTTTTAAGAACATAAAATGTATAGGAGTTCTCTGTCAGATAAGGCTACTGAGGGTGCGCTAAAGTAAGTGTCCCCCTGGCTTTGATGATTTGAGCCTCACAGATCTCCCTGGCTCTCAAGTTGTGGTATTGCTTGAGGATTCTGGTTTTTGCAAGCCCAGGGGTGCATTTGCAGTTTCGGATATGTATGCCGAGGTGTCCTGCCGGAAATTTAATTTGCGTAAAAATTTAGTATAGCCTCATTTTAGCCATGAACAATACCTCTTTCTAAAACTTGTAAAACAAATCACAAGGTTTCTGAAGTGGAGCAAGTTGAATAATACATTTAAGCAATTTGATTTTTGCTCCCAGTTTTGTTGGTTGTCGTAATTGAGTAAGCACGTAAGCACCCCCAGGCATTTTTTTATGTATGGCGAATTTCCTTATTTTCCTTCACACTAGACTTACTTGCGATATTTAATGCTAGAAACAAAACAATTATGTGAAGCGCCGTATCTTTGACATTGTGGGGACATATTTGATGACTTCATCATGGAATTCATTACACATTTTGTGTATTAAAACCGAATGCCTTTATGTCTATGCAGGTGCTGTCGTCAGGTACCATTTAAGTTCAGGTATTGTTTATGAAAACATTTATTAAGAACAGAAATTAAACAAAAATTACACTTTGGCACAAATTGAGCCCGCTCTAATACAAAGACAATTTTGGTTTGTTTTTCTTACTCTTTCTTAATGATCCTATCGATATTATCTTTTTGTGTGCATAATAAAGTTCCCACGTTTCTTGTATTTACTATAGAAGTGCCCAAACCCAGATACCTGAAGCCGAATCGGCAAAAGGGGAGTTTCGCATGTTGTCTATACTGCAATATTGTTTATCTTTAAAACGATATGGGCAGGCTGTCGGAAGTGTTTGAAAGGTAAAAGGGCGAAGAAGTGAGTGAGTTTAATCATTCATTTATTTTTATGCAAATTATCATAAGGTACTGGAAGTAGGGCTTGAGGAAATGCAGGGGTTGGTGCAGGTGATTACGTCGAGACATGATGTGTTGAGGGGTGGCAGATCTTATGCGATCAACCAATCAATGGGTGATGCATTTTTTGTATTCTGATGAGCCCTTCGGTCTGGGCTACTAGTCTAATATTCTAGATTTGTTACCTTCTTGAAAATGCTCGTGGAGAGGGGAAAATGAGAGAGACACGTGGACATACCCCCATAAAGAAAAAAGGTCAGCCCCTACCCCTCCGCTGTTTTAATGTGAAATTATTAAATGGCTCATGATGCGACCGGCATCATTTTAGTGAAGTCGGCATCATCATGGTCTGTAGCAGCGATAAACGGCAGCTAAATTCCCTAGAGCTATACTGCACCTAACTTCCCATGGCTGCGACGCGCCATGTGATTTCATTGGAACGGCGTCATCGTTGCTAGGGAGTTAGCCGAACTGCTGGAGTCGCAACGCGAAAAAAAGGGGGGACGCGGGTACTCGCTGGCCTTACTTTACACCTATCGTTACGCTTTGGAGTTCTAACGTCGTCAACCGGTACGTGCAGCTGTTTTACGTGAGGGGGAGAAGAGAGTAGGCGCTGTCCTGACATTAGGCATACCGTTAGGCCGAACGTCACGCTTTGAGGTCCAAAGTCGTCAAACGGTACCCGCAGCTAGGATGATGATGATGATGATGACAGGACGCGTGATATCAGCACGCGCCGCGCCAAGCTTGGGACACCCGCCGCTTCCTTACCCAGCGGCGTAGCAGTCACCAGCAAGCCAGGAATGCTTTTGCATTCCCAACTCATAAGTGCTTAGGTGTCCTCGGAATTTCGACATTATTCACAGCACATGTTTCTTTATAATATTAAGGCAATTAAACATAACAATAAATATCGTCTTTGTGCCAAATTAGTGGTCAAGTTTAATACCGAAACGCTTAACGTCTCCGCGTTGTGAAATGTCACAATTGCAACAAACCAAAGTGAGTCTGCAATTGTGACGATTTTCCCAGCAGGTATGCTTCTGCTTCGATAATTATTTGGGAATCATCGTAGAAGGCTCGTTCACACACTTGTAACCGAGAACGACCGAAAGGGACAAGACCGGTGTTTAAGCCTTTTCCGACACCTTAGGACTGGGTGCGCGCTGCAAAGCTCGTCCCAAGACGTCGTAAGAGGCTTAAAAACCGGTATTTTTCTCTCGGTCGTTTTCCGTTACAAGTGTGTGAACGAGACTTAACACTGACTGAACTGAGTATCTGAAGCTGGCATCTCACAAGACAGGGCAACGACTTGACCAAATCTTGAAGCGCAGTGAGTCACAAATCACAACACGCGAAGTAGGAGCACTAAGCTGGGAAGAATCTGCTGTTTGGTTTGACCTAATAGTCAGTAGACAAATGATAAAAAGAAAACATGTCAACCAAAAGCGTTTTCTTGTCTGTCTCTCTTTCATTTCTTCTCTGAGTGTTGGAACATGTTGTTATATGCCCAGAAAAATCTCCGTGGAGTCGTGTTTTGTCAGCCGCCAGAAATTTCTTCTTTAACGTTCCTGAACATAACATGCATTGGACCTGCTTTTGGGCGAAAACTTGAGCACAACTTCTTGCCACAGCACGCATTTTTAAGCCAGGCGTGCGAAGCAATTCTGGCCAAACTACATTAGAATTCCTCATCATAGCAGCGCTGTGAGGGAGATCGACTGAACTCGGCTGATCCACGTCGGCAGTCTTCAGAAAGCGAAAACGTTAATTCTGGTATATATCTTTATGTCAACCATCACTACGGGATTTCATGAAAACTGTAAAGGGCAGTCATTGTTAAAACTGGACACAAACAACCTTGACTGTAAACAGCTTGAGCAGAAGACTGGATTAATACGTCCAAAAGAGATTGCTGCTTGCAGATCTCGTCTGATAGTTTTAACAGCAGAGAAATACAGACAAGATGAGAAAAAAATATTTTTAAACTAACGAAATAAACAAAACATAGTCCACATGACTCCAAGGAGTTGTGTTTAATTTAAGCCTCCCTCAAAAGGTGTTTAGTTTAGCTTTAGAATCACAGCTTGGTATCCTTGAGACGCGGAGTGGCGTTTAGTCTAATTCGCCTAAAAAAAAAATACACATGCGTAGTGGTGTTTTGGAAACAGCGCGGAAGGTCAAATATTTTGTTCGAAATCGGTGCACTTCCAAACAACTCTCTCCCTTCATTCCTCTCCACCGCTACTTTCCGTCGCTTCTACACCTTGCAAACCTTTCCGACAGTCCTGCCCATCGAGTATTAGTGATAGAAAACCTTGAAGTAAAGCAAACTTACGAAACTACCCTTCTGCCGAATCGGGTGCATATGAATACGCATTAGGACTTGTACAGAAAATTCAGAGAAAACGCGGTGAACTGAATGTTCCCGAGAAAAGCTTGCATTATTAGACGCATTATAAAAATAGGATAAAAATAACAACTGACATATATAACAACTAATAACAGCATCTCGAACTTGTTTCCAAATTAATTCCAGTTTTTTGTTTTGTTTTTGGTGATGTTTTTATGTAGACGCGGTACGTCGACTCTGTATTTTGCGTTGTTTCTCTTTTTTTTACTGCCAACCAACTGGCGCAAGTGCAAACATAATGATCGATAAACATAGAGCTGCAGAAGAAAATTAATGTTGCTTCCAAAAACAACATTGGACTAGATTTAAGTTGGACCAACCGCCAAGTTGGCACACTCGTACATGAAAATGTAGACATCGCAGCAGGTTCTGCTGGTGATAAAAAAGTTAACTTGCAGGATATTCCATATAAAAAGTAGGATAGACTCCTAAAGCATTGTGTCACTCAGAACTGGCAGCAAGGATGAGATGAAGATATAAATAATAAGCTCCATGCAGCAAAGCCATTGCTCAGTGAGTGGGAGAGTGCACAGCATCGTGAACGTTTTTATGACGGTGTCTAGTTCCGACTGAGGGTAGATCATACACACCTCACTCACGGCCATGTCCTGCTCAGGAAAGAGGCTCCTTAGTGTGAGCATTGCAATGATTCATTGACTGTTCAACACATATTGCTTTAATGCTGGGCGTCGGACTCTGCACCACGTCAACAATTTTTCATATATATGTATATAGATAGATAAATAGAAAGAGAGTGAGGAAGAGATCACGAGGATAGACCGTTACACCTTACGGTCCAACTTGGTGACGCGCCACTTACTCCACATAACTGTGTTTTAGCTATTTAAGAGATAGTTTCATCGTACACCCATTATGACTGTATGGTCCAACTTCATGCCTACACATATTTACAAACAATGCACATAATTTAAAACTATCTACAGCTACTAAAGTTGTTTCCTCTTTGAAAGCATTTTGTGCAATGCTCTACCTCTTCCGCATCAAAGACTGAGATGCTTTTCCGCATAAAACCTCAATCAACCAAAGAACCCTTCTTATTGGCGCCGTAGTTCAGCATCAGGCTCATTGTTCTTGGTGCACTGAGCTTGAGTTTGCTTGGGCAACTTTGAGGGATTTCTGCTAGCTTCACAATTTATCGGCATACGACTTTACCGTGCTGAAAGGGCCCCTGCAACAACTGTTTGACTGTTTTTGTTTTAATTTGTACCGAACCTGAGCGCGCTGAACGTAGTAACTTAATGAAACTTTTCTTTTCTCAAATTTCGCGTTATTTTAAAAGTTATAAGCAAATTAGAATTACAAACACAAGCAAAAAATAACCTCCTTCATGACGTGTGTAGGTCCTGGCTTGAGTGGCCGTTAACCAGAGGAGGGGTAGTGAGCTCATCGAGCTGTTCACGGCTGCCGCACTCCGTGTCGACGGCTCGAGAGGGCGCCACTAAAGCATGTGATAGATAGGCTGTATGAAGCGGGCGGCCAGAGCGGCTCGCATTGCATTTGCTGCGCGATTAAAGACTATTTCGGCATAACACTCCATTGGCCTCAAACGACAGCAAACACGGGGTAAAGATCAGTTCACAACGGGAGCCACTTCGCGCTGCCATACCGCCAAATGGGCAAATCACCAGCAAGGCCCGCGCCGAAGGCCTTCGGAACGCTCGGAACCGGTCGGATCCTTGAGCCGGTATACGACCGCAGCGCCGCCGGGTACACCCGGCACCTTTCTACGCTCGCCGTTCGTCGGTGTCTCATCCCACTAGCCCTTTCTAGTATGCGCCGTTTCTTCCGCCGCTTGGTGGCGGGTATGTCGACGGGTCATTTCTTGTTTGCGTACTTTATAAACTGCATTTGTTTCTTTTCTAAACTGAAATACTGAACAAAAACGACTTTCATACATAACTGAAACGGTTCGCGACACTTATATTTTGTATCTCGACTAAGAAAAAAGCTTTTAGGGGCTCTGACCAGTAGTAAGGCCAGGACCTAAGACGTCACATATCGCGCGCTTTCGGCAACGCGGGTCACCCTGGTAGGTGGAGGAGGTTTCCGCGTCGTCCGGTTAGAATATGACGCACTGATATTTAGTTACTCTCTCCGTGCCCGCTGGCTTGCCCGAACCCCAAGAGACGTGGAAACCGCAAAAAAGTGTAGACGCTTAAATATGATTGCAGGGCCCCTTTAAGCGTTCGTTTCATGAAAAAAATTACACTTTGATAATGATTTTTTTTTTTTTTGGGGGGGGGGAGGTGTATTTTGAGGAGGAAAACTCGTATTGCATTTATGATTTGAGCAATTCGTAGCACCGGGCTGTTAAGATGTTTCGAAATAAATGCTTCGGATAGATCAAACGTTTCTGCCCACAAACATAGGTCTTGTGATATACACTCCGTCGGACGCGACCGGCGCGCCGCCTCGCGGCCGTTACAGAAGGTGGGCAGCGAGAACCCACCGAAACGAAACCACGGCGTATAAATTGGTGGGCATAGAAGTCGGAGCGGTGCGGTTGCGCTGTGTTGACAGTATGAACTGCTGCGTCGTTAACTACTTTAATAGTTATATGCATGTTGTATCTCATGGGGAGAAAGTTTCAGTTTTTCAACTCGCCGATGTTTTGTGGGACAGCGAAAACAATAGACCCGAACAGTACGCCGCAAAAAATTTGGTCTCCCGATCATGTCTGCCATTTTGTCGGCACGGCTGCGATATTCTACACTGTCGTGTTGCGCTCTGCGTTTGTTTTCCTACCAGTAACGCCTACATATGCTAGAGCCGATGGGACGAACTGAAATGCCATCCCACACTCGCGGGTATGCAGTGCCAATTTCGTTGGAGGAATGCCTTCCGCGGAAATATCGTCTCCATCATACCTGTGGATAATATTTTCGGATCAGTATGGCATGCAGTCTGCACTCCATGAAGAAAGATTCGGACAGGTACAGAAAGGCCCAAATATGAATCTAAAAAAAATTACGATGAAAGTTGGAATTACTGGAGGATTGACGTTTGAGTATGTCAGTTTATGTGGTGTGTTTTCTTTTTTAATCAGCGTTCTTTTTTATGTGGAAATGCCGACACACCAAATCCAGTAGGCGACATTTTTTGTTTTGTTTATCGGCTATGGGGTTATTTATTTTAAAGTTGTTTGAATCGAAAGTACCGCCACTGGTCCCTTCCTGCCTGTAAAGTCTGGACCTCTCAAGACGAGTGCTATTCTCTTGACAGCCTTTGACGGTCAAAACCGGTTCCCATTCAGTTACGCCGCCCAAGCTAAATTTTCACCTGGTTTCCTTGCGCTCCGCTCCCTCTTTTCGCATAATTTGTGTTGTGTCAAGTTACGGTCATGTCCAAGTACTTGTGTGGTGAATATCGGCAACTCGCACAACCAGGTTATTACTCAAGAACTGACCGTAAAAGTCTTTAACGGACAAACCGTGTGTTGGCCGACAGCTTTGTTTTCTCGGCTTTTTAACCACCTTTCGTAAAATTGTTTCAGTTGGACACACAGTCCACTCGTCCCTTCCTACCTGTAAAGTCTCCATTTCCCACGACGAGTGGCATTCTTTTGACAGCCCTTGAAGGTCAAAAATGGTTCTCATTCAGTTACGCCGCCCAAACTAAATTTTCAGATGATTTCGCTATGCCTCCAATTTTTGGTATAATAAGTGTCGTCTCAAGTTACTGTCATGTCCAAGCACCTGTCTGCGCAAATCAGCACTTCGCGCAGCCCAGTTATAACACATCATTTTGGGTGGAATATTGGATATCCCGTACAGCTTTATTTCTTTATTCGTTCGAAACATAACTTTCACACCTGCTGTCTTAATGAAACTTGGCACACTTAGTGCACTAACTTAGTGAACATCTCACTCGCCTCCAAATATCATCGTTTAAGCAGTCCTACTCTTCTAGTGACGAGTGAAACAAATTTCCAACTAACACAGTGGTGAACAAACTTTCCTTTGGTGAACATCTCACTCGCCTCCAAATATCATCGTCCCACTAGTCCTAAGTTTACAGCGACGAGCCAAACACATTTTCCACTTAGAGCAGATATAGTGGCGGCAATCTTGCTTTTCAAAAAATTACTCCAACCCCTTTTCCACCGCAACTAGAGAAATTACCCCTATTAACGACTCTAACTCAATATATAAAGCGGAGAACAGCTAGATGCCCTTCTTAGGTCTCAACCAGCTCTCATGCAGCATCACCCTGAACGTATCGGCTCAAAAAATAAAAATTCCGTCCGTGCGCGCTTCCCCCGCCAGAGCTTATCATGCGAAAAGGCGCCGCAGGCTGCTGAACGCGCCTCACTGTCGAACGCAAGCTCTTCCTATAGTTCCCGCATGTGAGCGTATACCTGGTAGTGCATGAGTTCCCAGGGTGTCACTATAAATAGATTGATTTTGTTTATCAAAGGCGGTATCGCACAATGCAAAAAAATCGCAGCCGGACTCATTCCAGTTTTTGTATAGAACGCGCCAAATATTTGATAACAAAAACAAGCAAAACAAGAGACCCCAGAGGATAACAAAAATCGCAGTACAATGTGATCTACAATTGAAAGATCGCCATCGGTTCATAAGGAACCAGAAAAATAGGGATTGCTTCAGATGACACGCCACTGATAAAGAACATAATAAAATGACAAAAATTCACCAAACTTTCTTCTCTTTTGTCGATATCGGAACATCTACCAAAAATCTAGCATGACTAAAGTTGTCATAATCAGGGAAATGAATACAGCACAAAAGAAAACCGTTAACACCTCAAGTGCGATACACCACAAAATAAAATCCTCGCAGGCCCTACATGTTGGCAAATTAATTATGTGTCGCGTAAATATATTGTCCAAAAAACGGAGAAGAAACCGGCATCCATACAAGTTAGAGGAAATGACAAATGACCCCATTTTCCAGTATACAAATCCTTCGACAAAAACAGCTTAAAACATTGAACGTGTTTTTTCTAAGCATGGCCAATTTACCCACCCGTCAGAGACAACTTACAAGTTAACAATGTCGACTAAGACGACGTTTATTAAGAACACATACAACCCCTCCTAATAAAATTGTGATTCTATTCGGTGGCTTCGTTCAAACAATGCGCCAATGAAGGCATTTTCAAACGCCGGAGTTGGGCATAGTAATATATTTAGTGTTAAAAAAAAAGATTAGTTAGCCATTCATTTTCTCGTCTTTCACCGTAGCGCAAGGAAAGGCTTACGCCGAAACAGAATCCTTCTCTTGATGGTAAATGCGAGACTCTAGTAGATTTGAAAAGTTAACGCACAAATATAGAAAATAAAATAAAAATATAGCATGGTGATTCTGGGCTTAGTGTTCGGAGACGTCGTTTTTTACTTTAGGCAATAAAAACATGAAAAAGATACGAATGAAAAGCGTTAAAATAACATATAAAAGATTGAAGAAGGGAGGACAGTTTACGGCAGAAATAAAGGATTATATAGTAATCTGACAATTTACGAGTGTTTCCAACGACACACGAATGTGATTGCAAGAACCGACGAAGTCTTCCAAAAAGTTATTTGGAATTTTTTTTTCTGTGTCGCTTGTTGATTTTCGGTCTGACTTCAATATATTTTTTTTAAGAATTTATTACAAACATATCTTATCTTTTAACTGTTTGGGACCTGTGCTAAGGGAAATAAACCACGTATCAACAAGCACTATTATAAATTTGTTGTTGTTTCTTGTTTTGTTTTTGCTGGATTTTTCGAAAAACACAGTTCTGGTCAGACGCCTATGCCATAAAAAATACCTGTTAGGGTTCCATGTCAAAAATAGCTCATCCTCTTATGTCCAGGTTCTCGAAATGTAGACGAGTAACAGAGGTAGGGAAGAGGTAAACACTGCGAAAGAAATGAATAAAATATTGCGTCTTCATTTTCCCCACTTCCATATCTCTGCCAAAAAGAAGGCATTCGAGAATTTCATAAAGCCCATTTGTGTTTCAGTGCGATACGTTTAGTTGCGGTAGTGGATTCAAAGCCTTGAGGGAAGCTTTTGCGCCAAGCTTCTGCATACAGTTGAGTTGACATGCAGTCGACCCCAGTTCAAAGCCAATAAAACTCGCTATTATTGCTTGATAACCAACAGTTAACGAAAGATACAGCAACATGGCGGAGCGCAGTGACAGCGTCGAGGTTGGTAGAGGTGGCCGAGCTTGGTAAGATTCCTGTGCCTTCTGCTACTTCTGTCCATCTTGAACCATCGCAGCTTTAGAAAAACCTAGCCTTTCCCGTGTCCCCGCCTTTCCTAAACGTGCGAGAGCGATATCCCGTGTCCGTGCAAGCAACCGGATTCGCGTCGTTAACCGTCAAGTGTGAGCACGTGACTATTATTTCTTTCCGGTTTTTGATTGGTCTGTCGCAACAGTTCACGTTGGAAAGTCATGCCAGCTTCCACTTTATTTCGTCGCGCTTCGTACCACAGGCAGCCGCTTCATACCGCAAGGTCGCCTATCCGCCCAGAGCCAAGCCCGTTTAAACGGAAATTGATGTATGCAACTTTTTAGGCTGCAGCTCAACAGGGGTCTCCTTATGCGAAAAAGTCTGAAATGAGGTCAAGAAAGTGCCTGACAATAATGACCACAGAACACAAAGTAATCAGACGCAAACATTAATCGGTGGTTTCGTACATTCATTGGATCACTCAATGATTAAAAAACAGTGCGAGACGGCAAGACGCACAAGTTATGTGCTCTTCGCCGAATAAGGCCTAATCAATATGCCGCAAGTTGAATTAGTAACGACCTAACCGAAACAAATTAACGCTTCCCCAATAACATAAAAACTTCGTCCTATGTGAAAAAAGAAATGACTTCATATTCTAAGGTTAACAGCACAAGATCAATCAAACACACCGACACACAAAATATGAGTATGAATATGATTAGGAATCACAAACTCGCGCAATTTTCCATTTTATTAAGATGACGTCCATATTCATTTAAGACGGGGGTGCTGCTAACATAGCAAACGGTACGTTGCGTCAACGAGAGAACACGCAGACAAGCAGCTAAGCAAATATGACACTTAGCTATTTATTGTCCGGAATTTAGGTGCAAAGCCAATTTTTGGAATATTAGCATCTTAGGACATGACAAAAACCGGCTCGTACGTAATATGATGGAGGCACTTTTCAATAAAATAAATGAGGACAAATGTTCAATTTCCCGATTATTTACTTTGGACAACAGATAAAAACATGTTCCTCCGAAGAACCGATCCTACGTTCATTATAAACACAAAGGGAAGGAAGTAATAAAAAATAGTATATACCATCAATCAATGAAGCACAAAAGATAGAGGTAAAAACAGAAGTAGAAAATTATTAATGTCTTCATTAAATGGATTCTGAACCGAAATCTG
>JAZHYW010033984.1:0-17157 GCA_037355805.1 Ixodes ricinus | reverse complement strand
TGGCGTCGGGAACAGCGTCCGAAGGTTTAGCCGACGAGCGAAGAAAGCAGACACGCAGACGAAATCCGTTTGCAGAAAAAGTGCCGTCGTTATTCAAACACTCTTTTTAACTTTGAACTATGATTTTATTGTTTGTATTTTTGTTTAAACAAAAGGTATATTACAAAAAGATTATGTTCATTTTAATGAACCACGGTTTGTCGCGAGCAGTCTCGGTGAAGAGGTAGCGCCATCTATCAATAAGAGGGCCAAACGCGCCCCGCCACTCGACTTGGTCGTCTGCTTTGCCGCCCTCCGTTGACTCTGGCAAGTTTCTTTGCACTATTTTTTACAAAAAAGTGAGATACGCTTTGTAATTTTACAAGAAAAAACCGACCTGTGAAATGCACATTTGACTAAAAGTTTAGCGTGCTACGTTCAGGCGTCGAATTTTACGGTCCATTTTAGATCGAGCCTGGTGACTTGGGACACCCTATAGAAAAAAATAATGACTGTATCATACCGATCGCTGAGGATGCCTGATCGAGCCTTTGATATTTAATGGGGGTTGAAGTGGGTTGAAGTGGGTTGAAGTGGAGCAGCCTTTTGTAAATCTCTGGCAACACGCTCACGCACTCGCTCACTTTAACGAAGGCAATGGGGTCCGGAAGGTAGTCTCGTGGCAGACAAGTGTCACCGCATACGCGCCGAGGCCTTAAAACAGTTTCACCGGCCCGCTCTTATTTTAATGCTATACTACAAGCACCTACCACAGCAACCTTAGCTTTGCTTTCGTAAGCCACGGAAGGATTCGGGGAGTTTAAAATAATAAAGTTTTAAAGTAAATTCATGCTTCCATGTTTCTGAAGCCAGATATGGTAGAGAATCACAAATACAGCGTGCAGGCTTGAGTGTCGGTGTAGGGAAGTTCCTCTAGCCCTACCATAATTTCAAGAAAGTTGGTTAAAGGGACACCGCATAAGTAAACTTCAGTGTTCGTTAACAGTCCCATCCGATTGAGTTTGACTAGAGGGTTCTGTTAAAGGCTCTCTTGTAACTGTCTTTTGGTACGGAATATACAGATTTCAATATTCTTCAGCAGATGGTCATATTTTTCTCTATGTGAACACGTTTATGCATTCCCCACCCTGAACGTTCAGCGAGGCTTGGGAAAAAGGGAAGCTGGCTGGTGCACAACGAGGTATCCAGCTACGCACGCACCACGCACGGTCAGAGTACCCACCTTGTAAGTTCTAATGAGTCCCTGGCACACCTCGGTTGTCGTGAATTGGTTCATGTAGCAGAAGGCCCACAGGAAGGCGACCAGGGCACTCGACATGTACCGGCCTGAGTTCTTCTTGAGCACATCCATGACGTACTCGCAGGTCGTGCACGTCTCGGGAGTGGTACGTCCGGTTTCGAAAGTAACCGTCACCTGCAATGCGAGCACCCTTTAAACCCGTGCCACTTTGTGTTTGGGAAATAATTAAATATTGGTAGAAGCGTTCAACAGAGCGGAGATTTTAGCGGTCGCAACTCCGAAAGAAAGAAAGAACTTTATATAAGTTCTTGAAAAGGAAGAAATGAATGGTATAAACCGAACGAATTAAGTGTCACCTCCAACTCAGATAAAGACTGCTTGAATCATGTGATGCTATGGGAGAAGTTGCAACCGCAGTATATTTATGCTTGATTAGAGTTACAATTCAGAGTCCTGGCACTTTCTTCTGTTTTAATTTCAGTATTTAAAAATTTTAGGCAACAACAAAGTGGATTCGTATTGGGAGCACAGTCTTTGTTCCGAAATTTCATCATCTACCTGTAGATTTGTATTTTGTTTATTTCTCTTCATTCCTGTCCTTCTCTTCATTCTTGAAAGAGTCATGTTATGTCTTGCAAGATAAATATAATATAAAACCAACCAAATGCCTTGTGCGGAACTTAAAACAAAATTATAAAGAAAAAGTTCATCAGGGTGTCGAACAGAACGCCAACGCAAACAGAAAAACAGGAACAAAAGCGTGATTTTTGAACAAACCGGAACAAAACCGGAACCAAAACCGAATATTTGGCATTGAACCCGAAACGGAATAAAACCGTAATCTCATGTGGCTGGTTCCGGTTTACTAGAAAACGGTTCGGCGTTCTAAAATATCAGCGGGGCCTTTTTGCTAGTGGTGACGCAGAGTTCATTAAATATTCGCTACACCGGTGTCAACAGCGCAGTGTTTACTAAATAGGCTGCAGAGACACGAAAACAACTTTATAATAAGGAAACAGCGTAATACATTTCCCGTCTATGTATAGCTTGACTTGGCGTCTCCGAGTCGGCACGCAGGCGCACAGGCCTATCTTATGCCAGGAATCAAAATAGCTATTTTATGAGAGTATGTTTGCTGCTATACAACAGTCATAGAAAAGCTAACGTAACCACCAAAATAATAAAATTAATTAACGGCTGTAAGTGTGTGTGTTCTGCGGTGGCAAAAACTGGGATCGCTACCGCTGGAAAGGCGAAACCATGAGCGCGACACTGGGACGCCGGGACTCCAATCGCCCACCGCTTTGGACGCTGCTTAAGAAAGAGCTTGTATGTGCGCGTCATCACGTGTGTGCGTCTGTGTATGTCCGCTTGTATGTGCGTGCGTGTGCGCATGTGTGTGTGAGTGCGCGCGTGTGTGTGTGTGTGTGTCAGTGTTTCGAATGTTGCATGCCCCTTCCTTCTTTCTCCTTTTTTATTGAGTGAAGTTTCGGCTACACTTCGCTGTCTTTCTCGGCTTCATTCCTCAACACAGTCATTCGGAGCGGCTATAGTTTGAGCTTACGGTGCTTGCTGGCTTCTCATGCGGGTGCTGTACTTTGATACTATTTTCGATCCACGACCACGTACTTTTTATGTGTTTGCAATAAAACGCCATATTCACGGAACAAAATTCAGTATATATTTGCTTTGATGTAACCGTTTCCGAAACACAAATTTAAAATGAGGGGTTTCACTTGCGAAATTAACGAAGAACATTTAGAACGCCCCAGGGGAGGACTGAGAAAACATTTGGACCTCCTTGGGATCTTTGGACATGAAATTAGCCGCCGTCATATTGCGGGCACCTTGGCCAAATTTTCAACACGCCAAATAGGGATCTATACGGAGGCTCTTTGCCTCAAAGCCACCGATTCTTTCTTTTCTTTATTGCATAAAAGGGAAGAAAATTCAAGTGATTTTATGAAGTTCCACAATACCCTTTAACTCGTAGATTCTGCGAAGTATTTTCACAATGCTAGTCACGCTCAGAACTTGTTTTACCGGACTGACTAATTACGTCGAACTCTCTCGCATTCAGGTCATGATGTCGGAGCGCCATGCAGGACCTCCAAGGTATACAAAACGCTTAATAACATGATCGTATTGTGAGACACTTTGTTTGCATTAGAAATGCCAAAAAAACAACGTATTCCTGATTGGGTTAGAGCTCGATCTTTATTTAGTGGGTGCTAGAGCACGTCCCAAAATATTCAGAATTCAACACAACCTAAATGCTTGCACATTTTTGAAAAACCGGAGACGACGGACGAAAAAGGGGACAACACATAAAACGTCTCAAACGCAGCTACTAAATTTTATTTGAACAGTCGTTTATATAGCATCTCTCCCACACGTCTTCCGGAACTGCACACGTCACTGGAACATTTAGCCAGAGTACATCTCGTCTTGACTTTTTTTCCCCTTTTTTCTTTTCCTTTCTTTCCTTCTCTTTCCCTTTTCCTCTTTTTTTTCAAATCACCGCACTTAGTTCGTGCACAGAATTTGAAAACAAAGCAAAATAAAGCCGAACAATGTCGGACCCACAAAAAAAGGAAGATAACATCATCAAAACTTGCTTGCTTCCTTGGTTCTAGATGTTTTACAAATAATAAAATTGATAAACCAGGGAACGTAATTTTGGTTTTCAGTCAACTATTCCATAACTGATAGTGTATTTGTGTGTAGTCTGAGAAAGAACGTCTTCAGAGACGCAGAACCAACCATCGTCACTTGTCTAAGAGCATTTTGCCCTACTTGAGAGACAACTCTGTACAGCGGCACCGGAAAAACATTCTTTATTAGATCGCGATAACGTGCTTTCTTATTAAGGCAAGAAAGGAAAACATGGTAAATGCGGTAAAGCTTTTGTTTGTATCAGCGTGTGAATGAACCGGTGCTCTTCATCTCGTAAAAAGAAAACACGCGATACCAGCTGTTTGACTAGGAGGTGAGAAATCTCTAGACCCTCGTGGTGGATGTGGTGAAAGAGGTCATGCTTTTGAGCTCTAAATAAAGGGAACGAAAATAAGATGAGACTTTTGAAAAAAAGTTCGTGGACAGCGAAGAACTTGAAGACTATACAAGAGCTACGCATTAAAAAAGATGTTATGCGTGGTCACTCTGGCAAAAATATTGTGAAAGTTCGCACCGTTTTTGGTTCCAAAGTTTGCACCATAAGAATGGACAGTTCGCGCTACTTCCAGCGGGAGGCAAGCCTTGCAACGGTACTTCGGGATATTGGCACGGCAGCATGTCCCAGCATACACCCCCAGACTCTGAGGGTGTTGTGGCTCATGATCGATAGCAAAACCCACGGCATTTTTTTAAGTTAATAACTACACCAGTAGACTTGCAAACATTTTGGGCTAAAGTTATCGTTTCAATGACACTTTCCTTGTCCTTTAAAAAGCGGCGATGCCATTAGCATAACTGAGTATCTCAACTTCTGCATTCCTAAATTGAAAACCTGAACATTGTACACTGTTCTTCAGACTTACCAAAAAAGTTCTAAATATAAGTCAAACAACAGTGGATATGAAAGGAATACCTTGTCTTACAAACGTACGAACATTTATGATATCGCTCAGCTCTTTGTTTAAAATAGGTCGTCTTGTACGTTTTGGTAGATCATTTTTACATATTGTGACATTACGTTACCAACATTCGCCTCATTTATAACATCAATAAAGGCATCGTGTATTTACACGATCAAACGCTTTATCTGGGTCCATTTCCAGCTTTGCCACTTGATTGCCGTTATCGATACATGCCTCCAAAATGGCACGGGCCTAATGCACACTTGTCAGTATCGTTCTACTCTGCATCCCCTCGTTTGATTCTCGTTTATTATTTCGTGTGCCACGCCAGGCAGTGGGTGTGCCACAATGTTGGCAAAAACTCTGTAATTTGTATTACAAAGTGTTATCTGTCGATAGTCAGTGACGCTGGGTAGTTTTGCAAGGTCATCCGACTTCAAAATTAAAACAGTGTATGCTCGTGTTAATGAAGAAGCTAATTTTATTCTTTCATATGGAGCATGAATGACCTTTAATCATACATCAGCTTTCGCGCTCTTAAATGTGTCATAAAAATTGGTCCCTAATCAATTCTGCCCCGACGTTTTAGCGTCCGACAAGTCATCAACTGCCCACTCCGACTCTCGTGCGGTCATTTCTTGTTAAGATTTTCAGATTTGTCTGTTGGCAGTATTGGCGGTCTTTTTAGAATCTGAGCTTATATGCCTAATGTCTATTTTGTGTTGTGCTATCGAAACTAGCTTTGTGAAGCTGAAAGAAGGCCTGCTGGCTTCATTTCTAGGTCCGTAGTAATCTTCTGATTAAAATCGACTACTGAGAATTTTTACTAAGCTCTTAACGCTTCTCGTCGGAAAAATGCTCGCTCAGTGGGCTGTTCACCCATCAAGTATCTTTCATCACGCGCGCGAACCAATGCACCAAGAGAACCCTTGCGGTGGTGTCTGTTTAATTCTTTGTGGCTATACACTAATTGTTTCACTTTTTTTAGGCCTTTCGTACTCTGCCTTGAAAAAGCGATATCAAGTCCTTGTTCTCGCAGCGCGCATGGTGCAGAAGAACAAAGTACCTTTGATAGTCAGCGCCTTAAAGTGGTGCTTATCCATTACCCATTTCAAAACAAAATATCCCCTTTAAGTTCTTCGAAAGCCTTTTTCAAAAACTCATTTACAATTATAAGAAAACGTGTTCTTGCTGTAGCTTAGTGTTAATCTTCTAAAGCTTCCAGTTAAACTTTTCCCTTTGGGGTGTTTTCAGCCACAGTGTTGTATCTAAACAATTACCAGAAGAAAAAAAAAGGGGGTAACACAATACCTTCCTAAACTTTCTGCTAGGGTAGCAGGATCATACACTTTGTCCAAACGAGCACTAGATGACGCCTGAAAATGTGTACAGTATTTCGTCGCTTTTTGGGCAGTGCCCATGTAAAGCAGATTGAAATCCTTCAACAGTCCTTATAAAAGTAGCACACTCCTCTTAGTGCTTTGGATCGCTGGTGTTCTATGATTCTATCTAACACTCAAACATCACAATTCAAATCACCTACCATAACTACTTGTCCGTCATAATAATGAAAATGACGTAAACTGCAAAAAGAAAAACCCGATCACTAATCGCGTTTGGAGCATAAGTCGATGTGACCCACCATTGAATACCCGACCTAACAAAATCCGACATAATGGACCTTCCCTTCGTGTCGGTCGTAACAGTTGTGGGAATCCGTCCGGTGGCAGTTCTTCCAGCCGCCTCCCACCGGGACCTCCCAGCCCCCATGCGTCGAGGCCCTGTCGGCGAGAAGCCGTTGACTCCGGGGAGAAACACGGGCTCTTCCGGGTTCACGTCGGCGACTCCTTCGGCGGTCCTGCCGGGGGCCCGGCCGAGGGTTCGACCGTCTGGGCACCCGGGGAAAACCCTCGCGCCTCCGGGACTACGAGAGAGCGGCTCACGGTTTCCCAGGTCGACGACCGGGACCTTCGGCTAAGAACAACGTCCCTATTGTTCTCGGGGCCTGCGGCTAAGAGCCGCGGCCTGGGCGTCGCCCGGAGGAGTGGCTTCCGGCATCACGTGGTGTCGCACGTAACCATGCCGTGTTGGTGCGCGTGGTCGACCGTAGCTGTGGTTATAAAATGGGACGCTCTGGAATGAGAGAGGGAACCCCGGGCAGACCCTGTGACACGACGAACTGGGGCAGGTCTGGCTGACGGGCGGCCGGCTGACGCCGGCGCTGCGGGACGCTCTCGAGGCTCCGGCTCCCGATGTCGAGGGCAGACGGACGGACCGGGTGGAACGGACCGGCGAGCGACCCTGGACGGTGACTGCCCCGGTGCGCGGTGTAGGCGACTACCGCTGGGACTTGGAGCAGCTGGAGTAGCAGCGGAACTCTCTCTCCCGGCCTCGCCCCCGATTCACAAACACCCCGAGGCAATAAGTGAGTGAATAAACCCTTTTGCCGAAGTGAAGTATTACTGTTTCATCATTCATCCGGAGACGGGGTCGGAGGGAATCGGAGATAGAAGCCCACACAGTTAACTCCAACAACGGTACAGATTTAGAAAAAAACTGCCCTATGAAAAACTGATAACACTCGTCACACAAACTTCGAAAGCCTGCTAGAATGGCCTTACAACACTCGATACCTGCTTCTTCTCAGCCACTTTAGTTTCTTGCAATTTCAAGAAAACAGGTTGGTATTTTGAGACCAAAAGCTGTATTTGCTATTTTCTGTGACCCTTAGCCGCGAATATTTTCGACTGTAATAGATGAGTGGAGCTTACAAATCATGTTGAGTGATTTTTGTGAGGACATGAACTAAATGAAGAGACGCACACATCTCAAGAAGGAAACCAGACGAAGACCGCCCTACTTGCTCTCCCTTCGCCGCCGGTCTTCCGCCGTGGTCTCTGTAGGGACGTTGGGCTGAACAAGATACCGCCCCTTCTTGGTCCGTTCCATCCAAAAGTTCGGCGTGCGTGCTTGATTTTTTTTCTTTTTGCTGCGGCTCGACGTGATTTTGTTTAGTTGGCTTTCTTGTGTCGTCCATTGACTCGGTACGTCGACTGGTATACTGTAAGGGCGGCGGCGTCGGTGACAATACGTTGCTTCGCTACCGTCGTTCGTCGGACCACTGAGGACGTCGCGAAGCACTAGCTGAATTCGCCGAGAAGCTCAAGCAGCTGTCGTCGAGCAGTAGCAGGAAGCTTCGAGTCGATGTCAAGTTGCGAGGGCGGCTTTATTTGGTGCTAAGGTGAAGACAGGTCTTCTGAGAGTGCAGTTATCGCTGCTGTGTCTTGGAGTTCCTCGATGCGGCCCACGCCAGTACCTTTCGTAAGGCATTGCGACTCTTGCCGAACGTTTGTACCCAAGACAATGGCACGCCAAACCTGAAGCTTCGTTACACCTCTTGTGACGCCAATTCCTCTTCCTAAAAGCAACTGGACACTGTCCTAAAGCAGAGCTTCGAAGCAAGACGCTTCATCGGTCCCAACGCGTACAAAAACGGACAACCGTGGCGGCAGGTTTACATGGTTGGCAAGGACTCGGACTGCGGGGGCGTCCTTGCTCCCCGTCATCAGACTGCCGTCTGATGACGGGGAGCAAGGACGTGTGCGTCTGCTGCTCTGCCCAGTTTTTCGGTAGACAGCAATTTTTGCACTGCGCGTCATGTACTCGCCGGTTTCACTGCAAGTGCCTAGATATACGGGCAGAAGAATACGACATCTTCATGCAGACTGGTAAAAGCAGCTACAAATGCAAGGATTGTTCAAGGCGCTCAAATCCTTCTGCGACGAGGCTTATCGGCGCTGGATCTGATGGCGGGGATACGCCCACACGCGGGAGTGCAGAATCCAACATTGGCGGAGGCGACAACGGCAACGGAGAATCGGCACATGACGGAACATCTTCGGAAACTATCCGCCTGCTCGTGGGGCTTTCGTCTCGGCTCGATATTTTGACGGCCGAGGTAAAGCTGCTACGCGCGGATAACAGTGCGCTCAGAGAGGAAGTCTCCCAACTTCGCCAAGCAGTTGTGAACGAGTCCATCGCGGCTGCTTCCAAAAACGCGTCACCCGTCGCCCCGGAATTAGCGGCGCCTTCGTACGCTTCAGTTGCTATGGGCGCCCGCCCCAAGACTCTGACTCAGGTACAACATCCGGATATACCTGCAAATACGACTGCCCGTGGGATTTCGACATCTTCCCCACGTCAAGGAAACGGTGAGTTTTCCAACGTGACTCACGGTGCGAGTGATTACCCTCGCTCTAACCAGGATCGTCGTCCAAGGCCTCAGGTTTCATTCGGTCAAGCTACAAATTGCGGTGTCAGAGCGGTGCCGCGCGCTCCGCCTTCGAAAGGCTTGTTTGTTTCCCGTATGGACCCAGCCACGACGGTCTCGGACATAGAGGCTATCGTGAAAACCGTCCTCGGGGACAAATCAGTGATGTGCACGCGTTTAAAGACACTCTATCCAACCTACAATTCGTTTCATCTCGCCATTGACGAGGAATCTTTGGTAGCGTTGAACAGCCCTGATGTGTGGCCGGATGGCTCTCTTTTTTGTCCGTTTTTTGGGAGGCTGCCTATTTCCCGGCATTACGGGACTGTCTCGGAAAATGTAACTCAAACTGATCATGGCTCGAAAACTTAGTGTATATTATCAAAACGTTCGTGGTCTTAGAACCAAATCAGATGAATTTATGTCGAATCTGCTGGGTTGTGATTACAACATCGTTACCTTATCGGAAACCTGGCTACATGATGGCACCGCCAGTGGCGATTATTTTCCAGCGTGTTTTTCTGTGTTTCGCAGGGACCGTGACTATGCGTCAGGAATAAAATACGGCGGTGGTGTACTGATAGCCTGCAATCAATCTTTGAACGCCCATAGACGTAACGATCTGGAAACTTATCGGGAATCGGTGTGGGTTGAAATTCCTTCTGCTGACGGATTCAACCTTCTGATTGGAACATATTATTTTCCTTCCGCTTCAGATGCTGCGCTTTTCATAGACCACTTCAATTTCCTTGAAAACAACATAGATACGACTAAATATCGCGTAAACATTTACGGAGATTTTAATCTTCCAAAAGTTGATTGGCTTTCTGGCATTATTAACAGTGAAAGCTCATGTACGCGTCTAAAAGCAACTTGTTTATTCAGCTATTTAAATTTTAATGATTTTACGCAAGAGAACATGTTTGTGAATTGCTCCGGAAACATTCTTGATTTAGTTCTATCTAACTTTTGTGTTTCAAATGTGACTTGTGTAAATGATCCCCTGGTAACTGCTGATGCTTACCACCCTCCGATTGAGGTCTTGTTTTCAATGTCTTTAAAGGTCATATCACCTTGCTGCGTCCTGAGATATGCATATAGTCTCGGTGATTATTTTGGTTTATTTAAATATTTCACGAAATACGACTGGAATAGCATGTTACAGGGCTCAGATGTTGGTTCTATAGTGGACGGTCTCACATTGGTAGTTAGTGATGCAATGGATATGTTCATTCCAAAGTACCTTCAACGTCCCGAGAAGTGTCCCAAATGGTTTTCTAAGGATTTACGACATTACTTGAAGTTAAAATTACATTATCATAGATTGTATAAAAAGACAAAACTAAACATGAGGTATGAAAAAATACAGCATATGTCGTAAACTAACAAAGCAACTCCTCGCTAATGACCAGTATCTGTACCGTAAGCAGGTGGAGCTTAGCTTAAACAAGCGACCCGAAGAATTCTGGCGCTTTGTGAAGAAGCATACCAGGAAGGAGTCAAACTGTATAACGCTACATAATGAGTCTGGTATTCATACGTCACCTAAGTCTGTCTGTGAGCTGTTTTCAGAACACTTTAAGTCATGTTTGTCTAATCTCAACACTACTTCTTCTGTGACATGGGATTCTGATGACTATTTACCTTTAACGAGTATTACGGTTGATGAGGTGGTTTCGGCTATCGGTAAACTAAATTCTAAGCTATCGACAGGTTCCGATGGTATTCCGAACTTTATTGTGAAGGGCTGTTGTGAAGTGTTTGCTCCTCTTCTCGAAAAGGTGTTTAACATGTCGCTCCAGAAGGGTGTCTTTCCAAACACCTGGAAATGCTCAATTGTTGTGCCAATTTTCAAATCTGGTAATTGTGGCGACATCACTAATTATCGTCCTGTATCTCTTTTAAATGCATTCTCAAAAGTGTTCGAGAAGGTGATGTACAGCCGTTTGTATAACTATTTTAAAAGAAAGATTGTTCCCGTTCAGCATGGTTTTTTAGCAGGAAGATTCGTGGAAACAAACTTATGCACATTTCTTAACTATTCTATGCCAATTGTCCAGAGTCGGGGACAGGTAGATGCAGTATATCTGGATATGTCGAAAGCCTTTGACAGGGTTAATCATGAATTGTTATTGCTGAAACTCAAGAACTACAGGTTTGGCCCTGAGTACATTACCTGGTTCAGGAGTTATTTACATGAAAGACAAAACTGTGTTAGAGTTTCTGGCTACCTGTCGCGTCCTTTCATATCTATTTCGGGTGTGCCTCAGGGCTCCAATCTTGGTCCTTTGTTGTTTAACATTTTTGTAAATGATCTCATATCCTCCGTGAAGCACTCGCAGGTGCTCATTTTTGCAGACGATGTTAAACTGTTTCGGCAGGTGGACTGTATCGCCGACTGTACTTTGCTGCAAGAGGATGTCTCGTCAGTACAGAAATGGTGCATTTCAAACAATTTACTTTTGAACCCCCGTAAAACCCAAGTGATGTCTTTGTCAAGAAGGCGTAACACGTTATCATATGACTATACTATGGAAATTGAGCCTATAAGTAGGACCAAACTAGTAAGAGATCTAGGGGTTTTTGTGGATGATTACCTTTCTTTTAATTCACATATTAATTCCATCGTCAGTCAGTCCATGCGGGCGTTGGGAATAATGGCTCGTTTAACTAAACCATTCAGCAGTCATCACTGTCTGTTGCGACTCTACAGCACCCATGTACGCTCTAAACTTGAATTTGCATCTGTCGTTTGGAATAATATATCTAGCTCAGCAAGCGAAAGTATTGAACATGTACAAAGGCGGTTTGTACGTATAATCTACGATAGATATTTTGGTCGCAAATTTTATTTTGAATACAATCTGATTTTAACTAGACTAGGATTGTGCACTTTATGTAACAGAAGGTCTATCCGGGATGTTAAGTTTTTGCATAAGTTGGTTCACGGATCAATAGACAGTTCTACTTTGCTTGCTTCTTTACATTTTCGCATTCCTGTTAACACAAGTTCTAGAAATCGTAGAGTGTTTTATCCAGATCACCTTAACTTGTCACCTGTATCACGAATTCAACATGTCCTTAACACGAAGTATTGCGGCATTGATATTTTTGTACAACTTTGCCCCATATGTTTTACACATGTGCATGATTTTAAAATCGGTTTGATTAAGGATGTATTTTTTGTAACGGAAATGTAAGTCTTACATTGTGCTTTACCGCAAAGGCCAACCGGCTGTTGGTAAGCACGCAAAATAAATATTGTATTGTATTGTATTGTATTGTCGCTTTGGGTTTATCCGGCTATAGGGCAGGTTTTTGTAAAGCATTTGAGTAAAGTACAAATACTGAGGAATGTAATTCAATTACTTTTGAATATACTTCCGCATTGCGTAATTTGTATCGACCTCAGTTACAAGCACAATTATACAGTTAGGCAAATCTTGTTTTCCAGAATGGTTTATTAGCATGCAAAAGAAGCTGATTCTCGAACTTCTCGTCGGATATCTGTCCTCGTTTGCGCTGGATAACATCACCGCCTGTACGAAACAACCTCTAAACCGAGGCACTTGAGTGCACTGCCCCATTATACCGCAAAAAGAGCTGATGCAGAGAGGTGTAGTTGAGGATATCCGTGGCCTCTCTCCCGGCAGTGTACGACAAATATCTTGCTAGCTCTTGTGATGCACCACATCGTTCCCCTTGTTCTCCGGAGCCAAATTCCTCGAAGTCGAAAAAATCTTCAGCTGATTTTTCAGCATTTTCTGGCGATGCCTGGGTGGAGGGCTCTACATTTTGGTGCAGGCGCGCCAGTTCATCTTTCATTAGCTGAGTGGTCATTTTTCTCTGAGCCTCTGCGACCCACTGCATCTAGAACCACAGCAAAACCACAGCGCTGACCACCAGTGGGGAGTCCCTCATTTTGTAACCACACCTGAAAAAAAATTGTAAAAAAACTTTGTATTATCTTTTTTTTGCACTTGAAATTTGCGCTTAACTTTACACAATTTGTGTAAATGGCAAAGCACGGCCGTTATATTGTCTTCATTCTGGTCGATAACGACATATACCCCACCCCTCTTTCCGGTGATACTGAAATTAACAGAAAAAATCCTCTCATACATATAAAATTCGAAGTGTACACAATGTACCCAAAACGATGCTCAGAACAATAACTGCCTCAGCCTGAGAAGCGTCAGTGTGGGCAAGGCTCGCGGCGTGCTTTGAGCGCGCACTTTTCAAACAGGGCTAAAAAACGAGAAAATATTTAATTAAAATCTTAAACACTATTACTTTTGCAAATACCTTTAGTCAGTTGGCCTCAGTAGCAATTGCCATAGATTCTTCAAGTGTAACATGACCCATAAAACGAATAATTAGGAAGTTATTAACCGAATTTAGTTTATAACCCACTTAGCATGACGATTACATTATGCTAATGTCTGCAGAACTCGAGAAACAGCTAACGAAGACACCATTCAGCTAGCAGTCTGAACTCCATTAAAAAAATATGTTTCTATTATTACACATAATCCTGGCACTGTATATATTTTAGTTAATTACTGAATTGTATAAATAAATTATATAAATTGAAAAAATAGTGGTTTGCACTTTTAACGTTGTAGGCATTTAAAATATAAATAATTAATCTTACCATTTTTTTAGACCTGCGATTACGGCAGTTTTCAGCCGCTCGCAGTACTCCAGTCTACGGAGTGATGTCAGCTTGCCCTTCAGGGCTCCAATTGTGGGGAACAGGTATTCCAGATACATGTTTTTCTCCTCTTTTAAAATGTCTAGAGCGTCCGCTAGTGCTTTCATGACACAAAATAGGCAATTATCAAATTGTGACTCTAGATATAGACGCACACTTAAATGTCCACTCTCCTGTCAGTACCCCACGGCAAAGTCTACCTCAGCGGGTCGTCGTAGAGCTTGCAGTTTCTTCAGCATACAGAATTCTTCCAGGCGCTCCGGGCGGTCTTTTAAGATCTCTGATGCATTTCATGGCCTTGTAGCGCGAACTCCAACGCCTTACATTTGGCAAAAAAAGGTACCTTAAAAAAATGATAATATTGAAATTAGTAACCTAAAAACGCTCGTACGTGCGAATAACCGCAAAACAATTGACGGGCTTATGTTTCTGTGTCAAAGTTCGAGCACTATTTACAAGTCGATTCCAGTAAATATGAACACCCAAATAAAATGCTTCAACGTCCCGCGGTTTCAATAATTAAACGAGTGCCGAGGTTTGCCGGAGTTAAAACGGCTATGGGTATGCAATCTGCAGCAGGATAGGTCGTCCGACTCATGTCCTTCCATTTCGGACTTCCACACCGGTTCAGAGCAATGTTATTGACTAGACGGCATCACGCAATATCACTAAAATCTGGAAACACAATTGCAAAAAAAAAACAGTTACGGAAACGGTGAGAGGCAATACAATTTTAGTATTACCTTAAGACTTCAGAACTTACCGTCCACAGAGGCCGTGGAGTTAATCGGCAGCCAGTGTTGACAGGTTTAGTTTTGCCCATAAGCTTTTGCACTTAGCAAAAACCGCCTAGGAGATGGCGCAGTAGAAAGGGTCGTTTTCTGCTTTCTTGGCATCGGCACCAGCAACCAAGTTCAATGTGTGCGGCGCACATTTTTGATGTGGAAGCAGTCGATACGGCTCTCCGTTGTCAACAGCTGACGTAAGCTCAATGCGCTCTATTTCCTCATCGACGAAGTGAGAACCGAAAACTCTAAATTAAACAACGTCGTAGTTAGCATTTTTAAACATAAAACAAGGAACGCAACGCCGGCATCTAGGAGAGAAAAACACTCGTGAAATGCATACTGTCATGCCGGCAAACTACACAGAAAGAATTGACATTTGTTACTTTCTGTGGAGCTTGCATTGACATATACGTAAAGTATATAAGAGATGGAAATTCTACGTACCTGAAGTCCTGAGAAAATTTGACCCGTTGTCGGGACAACCCTGGCAACTTTGTTTTAGAGCGCAGCTCTTAGGCGCCCGTTTCGGGCTTGAGCGGCGTCGCCGTCGCCGTCGGCGTCGGCGTAACCGCGCGGTGTATTATGGGTAAATTTCCTGCTAAATTTAGCGAAAAACTTTCCCCATTAAATTTAGCACAAACGTTTCTCCACTAAATTTAGCGGAAAACATTTCCCGCTAAATTTAGCGGAAACATTTCCCGCCCAAATTTAGCGGAAAATTTTCCCCGCTAAATTTAGCGGAAAAACTTTCCCCACTAAATTTAAAGAAAAAAATTTCCCCGCTAAATTTTGCGGAAAAAATTTCCTGCTAATTTTAGCACCAAAAAGTCCCTGGCGAATTTAGCTGAAAAAGATCCCCGCTAAGTTTAGCGGGGCAGTTTCCCCGCTAAATTTAGTAGAAAACTTCCCTGCTAAAATTAGCGGAAAAAAGTTCCCGCTAATTTTAGCGGGAAAATTTCCCCGCTAAATTTAGCGGAAAAGTTTCCCCTATATGGGAGGCGAGCTGGAGAGGAGGAGGTGGTATATCCTCCTCTCCGTACATTCCCCTCCTCCTCCTCAAGAGCTGCGCTCTAATTCGGCGTTACAGGGGATTGTAAACGTCTTTAATTTTTAATACTGTACTCTAGCAACACGTTTTCCAGTTCTTCGGCTATCTTTTGTTAGGTCACGCTCCCCTTGACGCGGTGACAATAAAGCGCCGCAGACGTTCGCTCCAGTGATTCTGCGTCCTGCCACAAACGTGTGACACCACTATATGAAAGAAATCGCAGTATTAAAAAGGTATTAAAGGAGAAAACACTGATTTTCTAAACGAACGTACCTGCTGATTGTCTTCCAGCAATCAGCAGAAATGGCGGCGTATTTGGACTCCTCCAACTCCTTGATCAGTCGCTCTTTCACTTTAGAGAAGCGAGGGTTGATGCGCGCAACAAGCATTTTTCTGGTCAGATGAGTGTTGTTCGGTTCAATGTTTTGAAATAGGCAAAGAAAATTTTCATTTTATACTACTCATAATGGTTGCGCCGATTCGATGACAAGGTTTTCCACCAGCTCTTCGTTCCTGTTCTGGGGTAGTCGTGCTTGTCTGTTTGAGCACTCGTCAAGTTGTTGCTGTTTTAACGAGCTGACTGGATTGGGGTCGCTTGGTCTCGAGCGTTTCCCTCCATGTGTCGCACTTTCCAGTACAGACATATGACCGGGATGTAAGGCCTGCAACATGAAGGTCATATTGTAACGAATGAAAAATGATGAGGCGTCGAATAAATGAAAAAAAACTTAACGTTTAATGGGGCGAGCTTGTGCCAAAAACAAAAATAGAAAAAGGCTAGCGTCGCAGGCGTCGATGTCGGCGAAACAGCAGGATCGAGCGTTTGGGCGAGACTGACTGCGGCTCGCCACGCGGAGCCCCTTATGTACATGCGTGGGCTTCTGGAATAATCGGCGTAGAAGGTCTGACGCGTAAAACATTCGGACCTTCTACACCTCGAACAAGCGACAGGATTCTCGAATTTACCAGAACATCACATTACAGATTCAACAAAACGTGCAGCCGCGGTAAGGAATCGAACCCAAGCCTTCTGCGTGGAAGGCAGCGCGATAACCGTTAGGCCACGGGCCCGCTGCCTACTTGGTCAGCTGCGCGCGCGGCATTATTCCCCCTTACAAAAAACGCATCGTCCCAATGCAGCGCAAAACTAAATCAGAAATCCACAACAAAAGGACAGCAGAATCGCGAGTCACAGTTCACAGTTCACTCTTTGACGAGAGTGCAAAGTTCGATCGTTCGTAATACGGCTTCAGCCGGACGACGTGCACCACCTCGGGTCGCCGCTGATGTCTTGCAGATGGGCGCGTTCCGCCGGGAAGGACCTCGTAGTTCAGATAGCCGAGGCGTCGGATGATTTTGTAGGGTCCGAAATAGCGTTTCAGAAGTTTCTCGCTGACACCACGGCGGCGAATCGGTGTCCAGACCCATACCCTGTCTCCGGGCTGGAAGTGGACACCCCGACGACGAAGGTTGTACGGGTAGCGTCGACACGTTGTTGATTTTTTATTTATTTACTTAT
>JAZHYW010033980.1:0-10124 GCA_037355805.1 Ixodes ricinus | reverse complement strand
CCATGCTTGGAACAACGTTGTTCAGGTAGTCTGTAAGCTTGAGTTTGCTGAGCGACCCGACCCTGTGGTTCTCAGTCGGGATGTACAGTACGGTGCATCCAACTTGTATGTTGCCTTCATCCTTGGGAGATGAAGCATGGCACCGTGGGTCCGTCTTACGCCTCTTTTTCCCTGAGCAGTCTCGAATTCATCGTCGTCGGGCAGCATGTCGTCGTCATCGCAGGCAGACACGATCGTAGAGGAAGTGCAAGTCATTGCATCTGTAGTCGGTTCCTTGGGCGGAATTTGATAGCCGTCTTTGAAAGACGTCCCCGAACCTGCTGTGTCTTGCAGGGCGGCGAGCATCAGTTGGTCTGTTGATTCAATGTTCATTTGTGCAGGAAGCTTGGCCTCCCTGAAGGGGCCCTTCTCGAAGAGAGGTCCGATACTTCTCTGCTGTTACGTAATCGGTGGATACGCGGTGCAGGCCCGCTATTTAGCAAATATTTGGTTGTATCTTAGGGGACACAGATAGAGTTACCAGAGGGAGTGTCGTCGTCGTCGTCGTCTTTATTCACGCTACGGACCCTTTGCGCATTGAAGCAGCTGCGCAATATTCACACCGTTTATTATACAGTGTGCTTCAGCTAAGTTGTGCTAGAGACTAAACAAAACCTGGCGTAGGCTACGCCAGTTCATCCAACGCAGCATTTTTCACAGTGTTATTAATTAAGTCAGTATATTTTTGCGATGTGCCAAAGTTGCGACTTAACAGAGACTAATAAAAAATCTTTTGAGATTTTAATTCGTGCGGAAGCCCTGTAATGCAAATGTTCTAGCACGTGTTAATAAAGATCCCATCTTGCGCTTTCCGTTAAAGAAAGCGCGCGAGACGTAAAAAAAGGTCGCACTTTACTACCCACTAGCCTAATGCGATATTAGTGTCCATAGTATTTTTTTTAAATGAGCCCCTGACACGTCGGTGATTATGTTAAAGAATAGAGGACACGGGTGTAGGATTCCCGAACCTGGAGAATTATAAGAGGGTAATATGTAACCCGTGGGAGTTATACGTAACCTAAGGTCTCTATTATCTTCCGTCACCCTGAAGAAACGGTTTTTTTTTTTGTTTTTCTCTTAATCTTTCCAAAAATTGTTCTTGCAGGTAGTCTTGAGCATCAAAATAACCTACTGCGGGCGGAACCGGAAGTCATGGTGCCTGTCCTCCTCTATTCGAAGGACGAAGTATAAGCGCCGTGGGAGTAGCTTGGTTAAAGGCTATCGTATGTCACTGTATTAATGTGTGGTGAATTAAGTGGTGTGAGTAATTCTAGAAATGGGATGATTTCAGGTTTTCGGTAAATTAGAGCAATATACGAAGACCTAGAAATAATCCAATATTTAAAATCACTCACGTCATATCATTGTGGATTGTTTCAATAAAGTATATAAAGATTTGTAGCGGTTCGCATGTTCTAAATTATACATAAAATATGCGTAGTGTTTTATTTCCTTGACAAACGAGATAACATTTATTTATCATAAAGCTAGAAGAGAGATCATATCTAAATATTCCGAGTAGTAAAGTTGATGTTTTCAACTAATTTATTGGCAAGTAGTGCTGCAGTTTGCATATATGGCCACGCGCGTCGTTGAGCGAGCGTGTACGTGGCTGAATGCAACAAAGAAAAAAGTGTACGTGGACGAATGATTACCGTGCTTGACTGTCGCGCGTAGAATCTGGGTGCGATTCCAGGGAATGAAATGTTTTTTTTTTTTTTGTCTACTGGCGTTTTGTTAAATTCGAGAACTTTTCGTCTGATCGAGTTACGAATGTTCCACGCGCCGAACGTTCTAGGCCGAATGTTCCAGAAAACCACGCGGCTACAAAAAGTGATCCGCGTGGCAAGCCGGAGTCAGTTTCGTTCCTGCTTTTGATCGTGCTACTTCGCGCACTTTCGACGACTGCGATGGTAACTCTTCCTATTCTTTTGTTTTGGCCACAAGTTCGCCCCTATTAAACGTTTAGTTTCCTACTGCACTAACCGTGTCTCTGACATTCATTCGTGACAATATTACGGACACTGTTTTATAAATCAATGGTCTTCATTCGGGCCGAAATATTTTGTACTGTCCGTAAGGTATTTCAATTCAATTCAACTTTACTGACTCCAAATTGAAGAAGGAGACAGGGAAAAAAGCTACATTGCGTAGCTTGACAGGTCCCTGCCTCCCATACAGACTTGGGCAGATTAGTCGGCACTTGCAAAAAAAACAAGAAAAAATACATACAGAACATTATACAGCTTTTGATATGATGAACAGTACAGAACTTTTAAAATATTATTTGTTGTTAAAATACAATTGTCTAATTTGGTTATTTGACATATTTTCTATGTGAATATTGTTTTTAATGAGTTCATTAATGGTAGATGGTACAGTATACTGGAGCATTTGAAATCCGTAATTGGTTCTGGGATGCGGCACTCTCCAGTGCTCTGGACTACGCGTATGATAAAACGAAGAGTTTTCTATCCAGCGAAGCTAAGTGAAGGAATGATTTGTTATTATAATAAATACTATCTTTATATTTCTGGATTAATGTCTGTGTATATAAGTCAAAAACACGTGTTACCTTAAATTTTGAGAATAAAATATCGGCATGACTATTATATGGTACATTGGCTACTAAACGTAAGATCTTTTTTTGTGCGATGTATAATCTGTCTAGGTTTAATTTTGTCGTATTGCCCCATACAAGCTGGCAGTACTTTAAATGTGAAGCAAACGATGTGTTATATAATATAATCTTGACCCTTTCTGGTAAACAAAAACGATGTTTATAAATAATACCTGTTATTTTTGATAATTTAGACATAACATGTTCTACGTGTTCGTTCCAACTCATGTATTGGTTAAAGAACACCCCTAGTATTTTTACCGTTGGAACAACTTGTATGGTTGATCTATCTAGCTTAAGTGGTATATCCTATTTGACAGAGAGAACTTTTAGGGCGAAATAGAACGGCCTTTGTTTTATTGCTATTGATTTTTAACGAATTTACCATTGCCCACGAAGTAAGCACATTGAGAAAACTATTCACTTCAGATGAAATAATATTTATGTCCGTTCCTTGAAAAAATATGCTCGTATCGTCCGCATACGTTATTATCTGGGCATTATGTGAAATATTTATGATGTCGTTAATATATAGGTTGAATAAAATAGGTCCCAAAACACTTCCTTGTGGTACACCTGCCTGTAGTTGTTTTAGATCAGAGAAGTGGCCATTGATGTGAATGCTCTGAAAACGAAAGCTCAAATAACTTCTTATTAACGCCGCCGCATTTCCACGAATGCCATAATTGTAAAGTTTACTCATTAGTGTGTCATGATTTAACCGATCGAAGGCTTTCGAAAAGTCGATAAAAATTCCTACCGTTAGAATTTTATTTTCAAAATTTTTCAGAATTATTTCTTTCATGTTTAACAGCGCAAGTTCAGTCGATCGCCCTTTTCTGAATCCAAATTGAGAATCTGTAACAACTGAAAATTTTTCACAAAACTGGTTTAATCGAAAATGTATCAGTTTTTCTAAACCCTTTGAAAATATCGGAAGTACAGAAACCGGTCTATAATTTGATAAATCATTTTTATCTCCAGATTTATAAAGTATCGACACTTTTGCTATTTGCATTTTTTTAGGAAAAATACCCTGTGATAACGATAGATTAAACAAATGAGTTAAAATAGGTGCAATTTGCGCAATCACATATTTAACGGGTTTTATTTGGATGCCATCAATATCGCAACTTTTACTATTGTTAAGGTTACAAAACACAGAGCTGACCTCATGAACATCCGTAGGATAAAAGAAGATACTTTCATTTATAAATCTCGATACATACCCCAGTGCTTCATTCACTCTACTGCGGTCATTACTGACTAAGTTAATAAAATAATCATTAAATTTGTTGGCTAGTTCAACTCCTCCAAGTTCTTGTCCGTTTATTTTTAATGTTTCAGTTCTAGAAGAGGCTGACGTTTTTCCTAAAATCGAGTTGAGTTTCTTCCATATACTGGCACTGGTACTTAAGTTGCTAAACATGTTAAAGTAATAGGTAGATTTTGCTCGTCTAATTAAGTTTGTTACCTCATTACGACATTTCTTAAAAAGTTGTAGTATTTCTGGATTTTTTGTACGAACAAATTGCTTAAAAGTCTATTTCTCTTGTTTATTTTTTTAGAATTTCGGCCGTCACTCAGGGTTTGCGAGAGCCTTTTGGGGCCCGATGTGTCTTATATTTAAAATTGTTCTTGTAAATGGTAGTGAATATCATGATAAAGCAGTCATATGACTTCATCAACAGAGTCCGCAGAGAATACCGCATCCCAGTTCGCATGTTCAATTTGATACTTAAATCTTTCTAAGGCGGTAAATGACATGTCTTGAAATGTAAATGAAGGAGCATCATTTATGCTTACCTTGGGCAAATTCCGATGTACAAAAATGTATATGGGTAGATGATCACTGATTGAACAGCCCACAACACCACTTTGTAACAGTGAGGCATCAACGTTTGTAAGAAACAGATCTATAAGTGTGCTAGAGTTTGAAGTCACACGAGTAGCGAAATTGATAGTATTAGCAAATCCAAAACACTCAATCAACATACTAAACTCTCTTTTTTGTTTTGAATCACTTAACATATCAATGTTGAAATCTCCTCCCAAAATTATTCTTAGGCCGTTGTCTCCTACGAAACAAAATAGGGACTCAATAAATGTAGTAAACTGAGCAATATTACCGCCTGGTGGGCGGTAAAGAACTGAAAACAAAAAGTCGTTATGTTTTAAAGTCAATATCTCATAGTCCTCATTAATCACAGAAAACTGTTCTATGAGTTCGCACTCGATACTATTTTTTGCTTGGATACACATACCGCCACCACGTCTAGCAGAGCGATTTAAATAAAATGTTTTGTAGTTCTCCAAGTGTATAACGTCACCTTCTTCATAATACCATGTTTCCGTGAACATTTGAATGTCAAAACTAAACCCAAAGTTGTTTAGTAAAATACTAAGTTCATCCTCTTTATTACGTGCAGATTGTAGGTTAAGATGAAATACACTATATATATCATGTTTAGTTGTGTTGAATATTTTCGTAACATGTTCTGGCAGTAAGTAATTTTCGTCAGTCATTTTAACACAAACTCAATTACGAGACACGATTCAACACTTATTTAATCTTCTCAAGGTCGTCCGCGTGCGTGACTTCCAGTATAGGGGCGTTGTCCGTTTTCCTGGCAAAGATCCTGCCATTCCGGACCCACACAAACTTCCATTTATGTTCATGTTTGTTTGCCACTGACATCCCGAGCAGTCGTTTCAAGACGGGGCATAGGTGTTCGTTTATGTAGATCGGTGCGGTACTAGTGGACCACAGATCTTTGTTTGTTATGCGCTTCTCTTTTGCAGCTTCCAGAACAGCGTCTCGTCGCGTCCGGCTTCGGAATTGAATGATGATGTTGCTTTCCTTATTTCGTGTCGGCACGCGGTGACACACTTCTATCTCATTCACTGCTATCGGCGACCCGATAAGGTCGCCGATCTCTCTGTACAGTATCTGTCACATTTTCATTTTCTTGTTTCGGAATTCCTTTTATCTCTAGGTTTGCGTTCCTCGAGTACTGTTCACAGTGAACGAGACGCATTTCTGTTTCTTTGATCGCCTGCAGCAGCGTTTCATGGGATTGTTGCAGACTCGCATTTACCCGCTTAAGCTCTGCGTTTTCTTTTGAGAGCGCCTCAAACTCTTTCTTTATATCTTCGAATGCCTTGTTTATGAAATCCATTCCTTTTTTCACTTCCCTCACATCAGTTCTTAGTTCGCGAATCTCTGTTCTAAGCTCCCTTTCGAGCGATTCCTTGAACGTCTTAAATTCATGTTTCAAGTCCTCCTTCAATTCATTGCACACTTTAGCAATGTCCTTAGCCATGTTCACAACCAGAAAGACGCTTGGCAGCAGCGACAGCAAGTCCACTAAATAATTTTGTAAATGTTTTTGTACTAACCTGTAAGGGTTTGCGTGCGATTAGGACCGTGCCGTGCCGCCGCTACTGCCAAGTGCCCGGCCGTTGCTTCGTTGTCCTTTTTATAAGTGAGCAGCGGTTGTGACGTATGAGGCGCTGGCCAATCTGCGCCGATGTCCCGTAGTGTCGCGCTGGACGTCCCGCAGGCGTCAGCCGCTGTTCCCTGCGTGGCGTGTCCTCTTCACGTGACGTGCCTTCTTTGCCTGCTGAACTTCGCTGGCTGTGGTGACAATGCAGAACTGGGTGTCTGGTCAGCGCGGATCACCTGTAAGGGTTTGCGTGCGATTAGGACCGTGCCGTGCCGCCGCTACTGCCAAGTGCGGCGGCACTATATTCTATTGAGTTATTGTTGCTGCACACGCGTTACTTTGTTCTTCAGCTTTAGCACTAAAAAGCAAACATAAAAAATGGAAGCAAAGCATCTGCAGGATATATGCACTCTTTGTTTTACAGGGCAACGGAGGTGACAGTGAATTAAAAAAGAAAAAAGAAGTGTTTTCCAGGGCCATCCGGAGTGCTTAGTCACGTCGCAGATGTTCGGAGGTGAAAACCTTCAGCTGGCTCTCCTCGCTTGGCCTAGGAGCAGTGACGGAGCTGACGTAGCAAAACCAAGCGCGCAGGCTTTAGTTTCTATGTAGAACGAGTTGCGCTAGCCGTTACAACCCTGGTACAACCTCTGCCGACGTGACGTTTGTTTTGAAACGGGAGACAGAGTGTGGGTGTAGACCCATTCACTACTGCGAGGCCTCAGCGAGAAGCTCTTGAAGCGCTGCTTCGGACCGTACAAAATGTTCCGTCGCGTCGGAGTCCTGAACTACGAGGTGGTTCGAGACGAACCGCGGTCGTCAGGACGCCCCCACCCCCCCCGCGTCCCGAGGTGGAGCAAGTCGTGCGTCTCAACCCGTATTATGCTCGATAGGGCTGAGGTCTATTTTTGATCCAGACGATCCCGCAGTTTACTGATTGCTGGTATTCGGTTAAGCTTTGTGTTCATTTATGATTAATGATGCATCCGGGCGATGCACTATTAAAGGGGGAGTAATACCGAGTGCGTGACCGAGAAGGAATTCCCGTCTGCGTACATCTAGAAGGTTCGTGTTTATTCTTACCCCAGTGTAAACGATAAGAAGTCCAGCGTGACTTTGCCTATTCAGTCTCGCCGTTGCTTACTCCCAAACATTTTAGGTTGAATATTTGGGGTTTCGAGTGTAGCAGGTAAGCAGCCGATCGCGGTCTTGCCGTCTCATTCCCTCTCTCGCGCCAGCGAGCTTTGATGCCCACGCACCGTCGCTCGCTGCTGCCGTTGTCCACGCTCGGTGCTGCTTTCTCCATGTCTGTTATTCCATTCATTGCTGGAACAAGTTCGCCGATTTAAGCTATATTTTCAGATGATTATTCATCGTCTCTTAGAATTCATCTGTGACAATCTATCAAAACTGTGTCGACATCGTCTTCTTGGCAGGGACGAAAAGACGTTTGCATGAAAACTGATTTCTGCAATTTAAGACTGAACATAAATTTTGAGAAGGCTACGTCATACGCTTAATTAAAGGGCAACTCCACTCCATTTTTACAATTTTTGGGTTATGATCTGTTTAGTCGAAGTCGGCGACCCTGAATCACGAGATATAATTTGTTTTTCGGTAGTGTGTATAGTTTTGTAGATATCGCGAATCCAAGTATCGTTCCGGCGGCACGGCGAAACCGAAACTACCGGCTGAAGCAGCTTGGCAACACTGATATTAGTGGCGCGTCGCCGGCATGACCTAGTTCTCGTCCCGCGGTCCCGCGCCTCTGAGCCGACGCACCCACAATGTCGGCTCAGTCGCACGTGGAGTTTCAAAACAGAAGGTAAGTTGCACATTTTCTTTTTTTACCGCTTCACTTTGTTAATATGCACCAAATGGAGTAAGTTTTAGTGTGTATTTATAAATTTGCCGGCCGACAAGCGAATCCGACTGCTATAAATATGACGCGGTCAGTGCCGGCGCAGCGTGACTGTATTTGTTTCTTGCTCGCGGACCAAGAGAAAAAGAAATAATGGGAGATAAATGGACAGATGTATCCACAAGCGGTCTAAGTTGTTAAAGCTAAGGTGCCTTTATGTGCACGCTAGTTAGATCAGCCGCGACCTGCTGCGTCCGGCCGATCGTGCTGGAGCAGCCGGCGGACGGTACGCGAACAGCGACGGCACCGCATCGTTCTTCAAAGACGCATGTTTCGTGGAGAAACCCGCAACAGTCAGCAGCCGCAGATCCCGTGTGTAGGTGTCTGACGTAAAGTGCTGGGAGCAGAGCTTCGCGTTGGAGCTCGGAGTCGACGGTCTTCCGAATTCTATGAGGCGAACGGCACCGACCCACACCATGTGCCTCTTCCGGTCTCTTGGGAACTGGTGGAACCGCAGCTCCGGGTTGCGCACCGGATTGTAGGTGCAACCCACAGCACTACAAGTCGTGCTCGACATCGCCCAACGCGAGTCCGGCGAGTCTCTCCGGCTCCACGATACGCGCGTGAGCGAGCAGCACCGCTTCGCTCTCTTCCGCGCTGTTGCGGAAGCAATGCTGGAGTTAAATTAACTGCCTGGACGCTAATAAAAATAGGAGAACACAGGATAACGTGGTAAGCACCTCTTGCCGTCAGCAGAATCGCAGAATGCCACGGGAAACGAAGCGTCCGCGGCGTCCGTACGAGAGCGTAGGACTAGACCTACGTCATTGCCCAGTGTTGCTTCACTAGCTCGCCCGGTGCCAGCGTTGCTCACCCGCTTTCGGGCCGCTAACCGAGCCGGGAGAACATTTTTAATATTGGTTTTAATCGGTAACGCGGCGTCGGTTTGACGTGATATTTTGGGTATGACCGTATTTTGACCCCCTAAAGCGAGATCAGTCATTTCGATAGGGTCGACTTTTTGAGTGGAGTTGCCCTTTAACAGAGTTCCGTTATCCCAATGCTTTCGCAGTAATTTAAGAATTTAGAGCATAAATTTTGGCAAAGGTACGAAAGCGTCAAAAGAAAAAAAAGGCATCACAGTATCAACATTAACACGAAATTTACCCCTTTCTCGCCACTCTTTGCCGAGAAGCGTCAGATCATTCATCAAAGCCACGCATGTTTGTGCAAACCGCAACACTTCCGACAGGAAGGAACTCCAAGGAGTTGCAAATTTGCAGATCGACCAATAACTAAAATTCACAGTTGATGAAACACGGGCCTCGCGTGAATTTTTAGCATGGCTGCGCATTTGACGTCATGGTAACAACAGGAACAGTTTGAAAATCCGTAGCCAACTTAAACATACCTCTTGCCTGGGACCAGTTCATCGCTTCGGCACATCTGAAAATTCCGAGTGAAACCACTTCCCAGCAATCCAAGCATATATCTGACACCAACAAAGGTTCTAATAAAATAATTTTTATTGAAAACTTTGTATCACTCTTAGTTTCAATTCAAAAATTCCCTGATGGTCGACCACGCTAAAGGGCAAGAAAAACAGTTGAAAACAAGGAGGGCAGAGGGGGTGCGTCCTGGCAGGTGGCTGATGATACGAAGTAACAGGTTTTTACCTGCTAACTACAGTAATGCGGACTGTTCATTTTTTATATTTTAATAGGTACTCGTTGAATTATGCATGAGCTTCGAGTCTAGTCATCCATTCATTCATTCATTCATTCATTCATCATTCATTCATTCATTCATTCATTCATTCATTCATTCATTCATTCGTTTATTTTCTGTGCTCATGAACAGCTTGACGCCTTGGTAATGATGCACAACAAAATGTTCACAGGTTAGTTACAAAAGTCTTAAAAGCTACGAAATTTGGGTTAAAAACATCAATATCTGCTCCCCTGAGGGTATTGTAGAAGTGTTGAATGCGGGTCATGGGACTGGTTTGGATGATCTGATTAACATGAAGAGTCGAGAAACCCGCAAAACTCGACTGGGAACGGAATCATTAATAGCATTAATGACAACGGTAAGGTTGCGGATGCTCCCATAAAGATTTCCTTTGCTGGGGAACTCCGCCGACTTTTTATAGTCTTCGATT
>JAZHYW010033976.1:0-15240 GCA_037355805.1 Ixodes ricinus | reverse complement strand
CGTATTGCTTCAAGAAAATACCTGAATATGTTGCCTCAATCTGCAAGTGACGCTGCTGCTGAGGCAATGCTAGCTTGCGTGCAGAATCTTCTCTGCTGCCGCTAGCGGATGGCGAATGGGGTTGTAGCTTTCGCTTTCACATGGCAGCTTACAGGTGAATGGAGAGCTACCTTACCTTGTCTTGTTTAGAGCCGATTAAATTTAAGCCGATTAATCGCCACTCCTTTAACCGACTAATTAATTCATTGTTAATTTCAAGTAATGATTGTTCCAAATAATTTCAAAATTAAAGTGTTTTTTTTACCTGTTGAATTTGTATAAACGGCGCTTTTTGTGTACATTTGGGATTTTTAGTGAAGGGTAGTTAAGAACAGTCAAACGACACCCACATTTCGCAGAAGCGAAGAAGTCTACAGGTGCACTTTTTGATTGCTCATTAAAGCTCCCGGCATAATTCAAATCGGCATAGTTCCTTTTTTTCTTTTTTTGTTGTTACATATTTATTTCAGTAAAACTAAGTGGAAGTAATAGTTAGCGGCTGATAGCAGAACTTAGAGTTCTGTTAAGGCAATTATAAGGCTCTAATGATGATGATAATACTGACTATGATGAGTGATTTGCGGTGCTGGTGACAGTGGCGGTACTGCGCTATACATCAATAATTGAGGCACTCAAATATCGCCCTTTTACGACATATCATGCGAGGCTTCTATACAGGCATGGTTTCGTTTTCGCTGGGTGGAAATGAAGCAGGTACTGTCTGAAATTGTCACTCTCCACTAAAAATCAAGCAATGAACTATTGGGGACAAAGAAAAATCGCGCACATTGAAAATTGTTGTAAACGTCAGTTGAAAAGATTAAATACGATCTGCGTTTTTATGAAGCTTGACCAACGTGTTTAGCTACGCGCCTTCATCATAATACGTATCACAAATTACTAAGCATAAATTTGATTAGACAGTAATTGACAAATGCCTGAAAAATTACCATTGGCAATAAATAAAAGACAATTTCGTTGCTCCTACCAGAGCAATCTGAGGAGCTGCAATTAAATTAAGCCTGAGTGAGCGTTGCATGCGCCGCCAATGGCGTACTGCGCTCGCGTCATCGAGCTGTACGCCGGAGTCACAAAACATGGTATATCAAAATTCGAGCAGGAGGAGAGTAGACGAGGGATCACGGGGGGAGAGGGCCGGATGAGGAGGAGGGGCATTCTCCTCAGTAAATTCTCTTTTCTTCTCAGAAGGTGCTCTACCTGGCGGTACAAGAAATTGTAAAAGTTTTATTTTTTTTATTCTAGTACGCTCCAATTCATATTGGCACAAGTCATTTTTAAACCTAATTACTGACTCTATCAGAAAATATAGATATCCGTAAACTTATATTAAGTTTTTAGGGACATCGTTTTCGCGCTCACCCTCTTCTGATAACACTTCTGCATTCAGTCAATAAATAAATATGTAGTTGAACGATTGTAATAGCATTATCATTTAAGTATTATTCTGCTTTGAGCTTCATGAATATCAAGGGAGCCATTTCAAGTTCTCTATATATTTCCAAAAAAGATCTAGGGGTATAAGGTTTATTTCAGTCACTGGGTTTGAGGCTATTTCATTCGGCGCCTTGCTACCCAACTGAGCTAGGCGCAGCCTGTGTAGGTGCAGTTTGAACATTGCTGGCGGATAGTTCTCATCTTCCGCTGTATTTTGTGCTCATGGTACAATGTTTTCTCAATGACCTCGGGAAAATGCATGCACCATGAAACACAAAATACAGCGGGAAAAGATGAGAATTTATCCGCCAGCAGTGTTTAAAACTGCGCCTACGCAGGCTGCGCCTATCGAAATCACAGCTCCACTCGGTTAGGGTTAGCAGGCACGCCGGTGAGAGTTTAGCCTCAACCCAACCCAGTGACTGGGCTCGAAAACGGTTTGCTGCCCCTGGGGTCGAGTCTTTTTTGAAAGGTGTATAGAGAGGAGCTTGAAAATGTCTCCTGATATTCATGAGAAATGCCCCGGAATGTGCCCAAATGACAGTGGTGGCTACATTACAATCGCATTCAGCCTCACATTATTCAATTTATTATTTGAATGCAGAAGTCTGTTAGTTTGGGACACGACAGTTCAGTTATCAGAAGAGGGTGTACGAAGCGATCTGATCCCCAAAAACTTTAACCACCAAATTTACTTTATTGTCTGTGTTGCTTTTCTGTTCAAGTCAGTAATTAATTTTAAAAATGACTTGTTAGCGAAGCTCCAATGAATTGGAGCAATTGCTAGAATAAAAAGAAACAAGAGCTTTTACAATTTCTTGTACCGCCGAATTAGAGCGCAGCTCTTGAGGAGGAAAAGGGGAGGGTACTGAGGGAGGGTATGCCTTCCTCCTCATCCGTACCCTCTCTCTCCCGTGATCCTCCCCTCGTCCTCTGCTCTTCCTCCTGCTCCTCTCTCGAGGTATTCCGATTTTACGATATACCGTGCTAAAGATGGGGTCACGTGACTCCGGTGACGTCACGGGGGTCATGTGACCTCAGGGAGTGACGTGACTCCAGGGGGGGGGGGTACGTGACCTCACGGTTACGCCGACACCGACGGCGACGCCGCTCAAACCGGAATCGAGTGCCTAAGAGCAGCGCTCTAAAACATATTCTCGGGCCAGTTTTTGAGTTGCGACTCGCGAGACATGTATTTAGGAGCAACGAAATTGATCTTTTATTTATTGTAATGGTAATTTTTTCGGGCATCATTTCAGTTACTGTCTAATCAAATTTATGCTTAAGTAATTGTGACAATTAAAACTTGTTGTTGGCCTAGTTGGTGCATGATGCAGTCTAGAAGTTTAGGTATTGTATTATGCCACTCGACATCAAGGTGGTCGTCTGTGCCATCTCTCTAACATAACATTATGATGAAGTTATGCCAGCCGAAAAGACACGCGTGTAAATACCGTTGTAGACGTGGTCAAAGAAGCTCATAGAAACGCGGAGTCGTTATTTTAATCTTTTCAACTGACGTTTACGAGGTCCTGCTCAATGTGCGCGACACTTCTTAACATTTTCCCCAATAGTTCATTGCTTTGATTTTTGAACGTCTTAGTGAGAGAGTGACAATTTCCGAAACAGTCTCTAATCCAGAATCACACCTGCTTCATTTCCACCCAGCATGAAACCCGAATTTCCTAGTCATCGAATCTACCTGTATAGAAACCTCGCATGATATGTCGTAAAAGGAACGATATTTGAAGGTGCCTCAGTGGTGATGTATACGTATTGCCGCCACTGTCATTACCAGCACCACCATCGTCATCATAGTCAGTATTATCATCATCATTAGGGGCCTTATGAACTGCCTTAGCCCAGGGCCTCTATATGCCTTTATCCGGCCTTGCTTGGTGCCAGAATTTCCCGCGGACACCCGAATAAATATGTAGCAGCAAAAAAAAAAAAAAAAAGAACTTATGCCGGTTGCTTTGCGAGCGCGGGGTTGTGTCAGAGAGCTTTTGTGAGCAGTCAAGGGAATTCACTAGTGCCGGATATTGAACCCCTTCGCTTCTGCGGCTGAAGGATTAATTTGGGAATGTGGGTGTCGTTTGACTGTTCTTAACTACCCTTCAAGGTTGATTTAAAATCCTAAATGGTACACAAAAAGCGCCGTTTATCACAAATTCAGCAAGGCAAAAAAAAAAAACTTTAATTTTGAAGTATTTAGACAATCGTGTGGGAATTAATGAAACCGACTAATGAATTAATTAGTCGGTTAAAGGGTGGCGATTAATCGGGTTAAAATTTTTAATCGACGCCCAGTTCTAGTACTTAAAGACAAAGAGTAAAGGTGCTCTCCGTTCACCTGTAAGCTGCCATGGTAGCGAAAGCTGCAACCCCATTCGCCATCCCGCTAGCTTACGGCGACTGGAAATTATCCCTGGAATTCTGCACACAAAGCTAGTGGTGCACATGCTCAGCAGCAGCGTCTACCTCCGCTACGAGATCATGAAGGCAACGCCTATTCGGGGTTGTTTTCTTGATATTTTTCTCTCGCATGTTTGTGCATGCCTTGTAGGTTTTTTCTAATGGTTCTAGTGACTGGTCAAACAAAATTATGTTTTCCTTTTCCGGTATTCTCCTCTTCACGATGTTTTCTGTTTTCGTTGAACTTTCTATCTTTATGCTGCTGGAGTGCCTGCTCATATCGCTCGTTTCTGTGTGATGTTTATATTTTTTTAAGTAACGAGTAATTAAAGTAATCCGTTACCAATATTTATAACGAAATTACATTACACATCACTGTCAAAAAAAAGAGTAACGTGGCAATTACAAAATTACTTGAAGAAATAACGGATTCCAAGTAACCTGTTATTTGTAACGGATTACTTTCCAAGTCTGTCCTGAAGGCAGCAAACCGATTTCCCTCCACTGTTCCCCTTTCCCCCGAGCGAAAAGAGTAGTGAAGCAGCAACCGATGACGCCGGTGACCGCTTTCGGGGAGCAGGAGCCAAGCGAGGTAACGTGATCCAGAAACCCTTCACTATACAATACAGCGCCGCGCGAATGTGTGCGGCTGGAAACGAAATTGCCAGAAAGGAAAGCGATATTTATATCCATTAGCTACAAACAGAGCAGTACTTCCTTGTCGGCTACTCCGGTCTCCTGAAAGTTATTTCAACGCCCGCCGCAGGGTGCCGCCACTGCATTACGCTCTGTGCGTCGATCTATATTTGTCCAGGCCACGTAGGGACCGCGGATATAGAGGACCGCCGCCGGTGGGAAAGGACAAATTGCAATTGCCGCTCACAAAAGAAAAAAGAAAGAAGAAAAAATGATGAAAAGCAAATGGTACAGAGCAGCAACCGTAATTGTGACACCCTGTTTGAACCGCCACGCAAGGGCCGCGAGAGAGAGAGAGGAAGCTGCTACAACAAACATCAAAAGGATTCCGAAGGACGAGGGGAACGTGGTGCCATCTCTCGGAGGTCGCTGTTACTAGCGTTCGGCGAGTGGTGGACATGGATTGTAGAACTAGACTGCTTTTCCTTTGTTCGTGTTGTGTGAGCACGTGGTAAAACATGCCGAGTGAGTGTAGTGAAGTGGCATGATAAATGCAAGGTTCTAGGACAGAAATCGACTCGAATGCAAACAGCTAGTTGATATGGATAAACTTCCCCACTCAGTCGACAAATGTTTTTTTTTCTCACGTTTTATGGGTGTTAAATCAACAAGGTAGTGACGTGAATCGGGACTCAGACCGTGGCCGACGGAGGCGATGTGGTCAGTCAAAGAGCGCCGAAAGTGCAACCTATCGGCATTTGTCATCTTGCCGGGGAGCATGTAGCTACATTTGGTCAAACTAATCAAGCGCATTGAATGCGTCGTGATCACGCTCTTTTGGCATTTGTGTTCGTGCTTGGACGCCTTCGAGCCTTTGACAGCGTATTTACTTACGATAAAACGAAGTATAGAAAATCCAAGTCGAAGCGGTTGGAAAAGGCTGCGCCTTTCTATGGGAGAGGTTGTCCAGTCTTTTGAAAATATCGACCATCTTCTAGCAACCGCGGCTTGTAGCCTGGCAACCGGGAAATTATATCTTCCCTCTGACATCTTGAGCTGCAGGCAGATGGATACCAAAACTCGACCGTCTCTCGACAAGGTAACACGCCATAATGTGTTATCGCGAAGTCGGCTCGTTCTATGGGCCAGGGCCGGGTCAACGAATTTTAGGGTCCTGAGATAAGGCTGTTCACCAGGCCCCTCATGTTGATGATAATATTGAATGCGATGCTGCTGATGGTGGTGATAAGACAATGACGACAATACCTAAATTTCACCAGGTTATGAAGCACAGATATCATGCATTTTATGATACGTCTTGAGCGGTTTCTCTATCGGTAGATGTGATTCAGACTTGTACGTAGTTCAACTACTTTACTCAAGTTACTGTAGTTTAACTACTTTTCTGAGCAGTTTAGTAACTTTCAATTACAATTTATTTTAGTAATTAGTAGTTTACTCTAATTAATTTTTCCGAGTAACTTCTACTGAAATTACAAATTAATTTCGAATTTTGTGGTAGGTTTGCTGGTCAACAATCATACCTGCACAAAATAGATAACACGTTGGAAGATCAGCTGATATTTGCAAAGACGGGGAAGTATGTGGCGTAAACAGGGGTTTGGGGGAGGGGGGAGTGGTTTGGAGGGTTCGAAACCCTCTAAAATGTTTACGAGCCCCCACTGAAACAACCCTGCTACGAGGCGCAGGGAGCGGACAGACACGTCGCAAGTGAGGCCCAGTAAATGCGGGATTAGCGCCGAAGACTGGCATCTCTTTGTGTCCCGAAGCTCAAGGAGACGACGTATTTAAAGAAAAGGTTTGTCCGCTCTTCTCCCCAACCCTAGGAACTCTCGCCCACTACAGGAGGAGTACACTGGTGCAGCCTCACTCAAAGAAGTCAACAAAATACAGCACCCGCTCTGAAGCCATCTGGTGTTGTCGTTGTTTGTGCTGTACTTGAAGGATCGCGTGCTAAAGGTCAACGGAAAGGTGACCTCTTTGCGTTGCCTTTCTTCCCAAAACTCAGCATATCCAGGTCTTCCAAGATTGGAAATTCGTTCGAGAAGCTTAATAATTCCCCCAACGTTTATACAAAAAAAAGAAGAAAAAAGAAGCAAGCTGAATTGGGAAGCACTTTAAGTACATGGTACTTAAAACACTATTTCAAATAGAATTAGAAAACTTGTACTTTACTTGAAGTACATTCTCTGAGCATGCACTTGAACTTTACTAAAGTATTTTTTTCTGGTAATTTCTGAAGAAAGTAAAATTCCCGACTTCAAAGTACATTCCCCAAATTTGGAAACAAAATTGGCGTATCGTCTTCTGAGACGTGATTTGGTCATTTCTCTGAGTGAAGTATTGGCGGCTATAAGACCGATACAAATAAGTGCCTTATAAGTATATCGTGTTTAATAGTTCGTCAGCGAGAGTTAAACAACTACTTTGTGACGACTTTACTTTATCCAATATTTGCCGCCATTTCCGAAAAGAACTTATGCTCCTCCGATTACCCCTGAAGCAATGCATACCAGTTAAATTAAAAAGAATAGGGTATTAAAGGGCATCATCAAAGATAGTGTTAAAAAGTATTTGTAATTTACATTAAAAGTATGTTGAATTTATACTACTTTACCTACATTGTACCCGGTGCACTTGCTATACTTGAAGTACATAACCTCTAAAATGACCTTGTACTTTATTTCAAGTACTTTTAGATGTACTTTACGCAACACTCGTAAACAAGCAAACACTGTCTACAAAATCAAGCTCAGGCAGTGCTAAACCTCAAAGTAGAAATGATACATCCGCAGTACATCATTGAACAAAAACAAAAAGTACAAAACAATTAAGCACACAGAAGCAGAACCATGCTATTAAAGCATTTATGTGAAAATGCAAGCCTTTATATATCTGGCTAGCAGAATTTCGCTAACGGATCAAAACATTTATGTACTTTTCAATCAATCAATCAATCAATCAATGTTTATTTCCCTCCGCTTGAGAGGGGAAGGCAGAAAAAAGTTGCATGTAGCTACTTGACAAGGTCTCCGCGCCTTCCCTGTACAAAGGTTACTATAAAAAATATAAAACTAACTTCAAAAGTATTTCGCTACTTTGTTACAGAAGTTAGTAATTGACTCAAGTACTTTCCATTTGAGTGAGTTCTACTCTACTGAAATTACTTTTGAGGCCAATACTCAGTAACTTAACTTAATTACTTTTTTTGAGCAACTTGTACATATCTGATGCGATTATTCGGAAATTTAACTTTCACTGCACGGATATGAAGCGGAAACAATTGTTGACTGCATCAAAAATAGTCCAGCACTCTTGCACTTCGATAGAGTAATTGATAGAGTAATTTGTAGGTACAAAACGGGAAGCAATGAACGATTGGAGAAATTGCTGAGAACTGTCGCGCACATTGTTTAGGCGTGATAAACTTCCATTGCAAATGGTGACTCCGCGTTCCTATGAACTTGTTTAACCAGGTCTACAAACTTATTTATGCAGTACATGTCCCTGGCGGCTTACATAGATTCATCGTGATGTTGAGTTAAAGACGTTGCACAGGTCTCGCTTGACAACCTCTTCTAATACCTGAACCCTCGTGTCACAAACTTGCACACTTCTGCAGTAAGCTAATACAAAAAATCATTCAGCCTGCATACGATTGTAATCTAGAAATTACTGTCATTCGGGCCCATTCACAGGCATTTCTCACGAAGAAAAGCATATTTTAACTATTCTACATGCTGTCTCTTCTAGGGGTGAAATGCCTTAATTACTTATGCAAGTGGTCTTCTCCTAAGTGCAGGAATTTAGAACTTCGCAGCCCTTTGGAGGTAATAAACTAAGCTAAAAAAATAAAAGACGCTTACAACTTTCTGTAACGCAGGTTTAGAGCGCAGCTCTTGAGGAAGAGAGGGGTGGGTACTGCGGGGAGGACATGCCCCTCCTCCTCATCCGTACTCTCTCCTTCCTCCTCCTTTCACGCGCGAAACGCGCGTCGTCACGCGACGTTTCGGAGCGGTGACGAAACGTCAGTGACGTTTCGGTGAAGTCATGTGACGTTTCGGCACGTGACTCCACCGAAACGTCACGGTGTTAGGCTACGGTGACGTTTCGGCGCGAGTGGCGCGACGCGCGAAACGTCACCGTGCCGGAAACGTGTCCGCGCGGTGCATTATCGGGACGTTTGCCACAATGCACCGCGCGGTTACGCCGACGGCGACGCGTCGTTCAAGCCGGAAACGAGCGCCTAAGATCTGCGCTTCTAAAATTATAGGTCACACCTAAGAGATTCGTGAAACCATTTCAGCGATAATATAGCTCAAGGGAAGGAAGTGTGCTCCGTCGCACTGGCAGGTAAGACACATAGCAGTTACTTGCAATCAATACCCATCGAAAATTGAAAAACTTCTGGGGATGTCTCAAGAGTCGGCTCCTTGAAACGCCTCTTAGTGGCAAGGTAGGCAGGTATTGAGAGGTCCATCGATATATTTCTTATTTCCTTATTGTAGATTTGCCGCGTCTTGGAGGAAACTTTGATATGGAAGCTGAACTAAAAAGATAAAAAAATAAACAAAAATAGTGTGTAGCATGCGTGTTGCTCGTGCAGGCTTCGGCAACACATGCTTGCCTTCCGACACACCATTGTCCGTAAAACGCGTCGAGGGGACCCTGGTACAAAAGAGAACTCCGTGGCCATCCCTCCGTCTAATTTCAATTAGAACGTTTACAAGACAGTTAAACGGGACCACGAGCGTCGACGGCTCTGCTCCCACCGACAAAGAGGATGGGAGGCCACGCTTACATTTTGCGGCTCTAGCAGTCTTGTAAAGTGAGCTCACAAACACCAGCTCGTGTAAAGAAGGAAACCTTAAGAAGGAAAGGGAACGACGCAAAGTAGCCAGAGGCTAATCTGAATTTTTTTTTTATCCTTCTGTTCTGAGCTGTTTTATACAAAAACCGATTAGTATTTCATTTTTGTTTACTCTCAGGGGCGAACAAGAGGCTGCAGCCCCTTAGCCCGTCTCTGAATCCGGATCTGCTAATTGTCACAAGCTCCAACCACTGGTCAAAGTCTCTCAGTATGAATTAACTGCTCTGGGCTCAGTGGTACTATGCATACACTCTATGCTTTCACTCTTAAAAGAAAGTTAGTAAAAAGCTTGCAACTGTAGCAGTTACTATCTTTTTCTGACCGTTATTACTTTTTACTATCTACCAGACGTCAGAAGTAATCCGTTACAAGTAACGGATTACTTGTAGTTCGTTGCTTTTTCAAGTAATTTCGTAATTGCTATGTTACTTTCTTGCGGCAGTAATTTGTAATGTAATTACGTTAGAAATATTGGTAACGGATTACTTTAATTACTCGCTACTTTTTTTAACAATATTAACATAATACAGAAATTGGTGCAATATGAGTGTGCGACCATCCCTTCGACCAAAGCTTAAAAACGAGCGCTCGGCCCATGCATTTTTCAGTACTGCATGCAACTGTACTATATGTTCTTTCATAAGCTGACAGTGCCTCAAAGCTAGAGCCACGACACCGGAGCTTTGACTCGTTGCGCTCAAGCTTGAAAGGCCCATTTCAAAAGGGAGCTTTCGTAGATCGCTTCTTTAGCTCCGAATCTCCTAGCAGAGGTAGACGCTGCTACTGAGCATGCGCACCGGTTGCTTTGTCTGCAGAATTCCAGGGATGATTTCCGGTCGCAGTAAGCTGGCGGGATGGCGGGTGTGGTTGTAGCTTTCGCTGCCTTGTCAGCTCACAGGTGAACGGACTGCACCTACATTATTTCTCTTAAATACAATATTTTATTTTCACCACAAGGACTACCATAATGCGGGCGTATGAGAAATGGAAAGTAGAGTTGCAGAACATTTTTGAAAACATCGAAATTGTTTCTATTGTTTTCTTGATAAGCGTACGGGAAAAGTAACGTGAAAGTAATTTGTAACGTAACGAGTAAAGTAATCCGTTACTTTTCAGCGAAAGTAATTTGTAACGGTAATCCATTACATTTGAGGCTCAGTAATTTGTAATTGTAATCCATTGATTTTTCAAGTAACGGGCACAAGTCCGGTGAATAACCTCCGAGCCTCCCGCGTTTTGCAACAGTAAGTGCGTCGCTAACGCTGGCCATGGCCCATAGGCTGCTCCATACTGACAAAGTCTGGCAGATCGCCACGAGAAGCGGCCGCCGAAATTGAAAAGGTAGAGTGGCAGACAACGGATGGGGGGGGGGGAGAGGGAGAGCCACGTGACGGGCGCTCCGCTGCGGCGAAACGCCGAAACACACTTTTCCCGCTCCAAAGGCTGTGCGCTGGCGGCCAGGTTCCCGAGAAATGCTCTCGTGCTACCAGATCCTCGCGCTCCAAGTCTGCGACCGGGCACTCTGCGGCTCCTTCGTCGAACTGCCAGGATTTGTGAGTATAGAGGAGGCTTTGCGCTGGCCGCCGGCGATGCAGCACACGCCGCCATCTTGTCCGCGCGTTTGGCGTAGTAAATCGCTACTAAAAAGGTAGTAACGGACAGAATATAGTGTAGTAACGGCTGCATTTACTAACTTTTTACTACCTATCGCATGTTTGAGGTAGTAAATAGTCATTGAAAGCTAGTCACGGTCAGAAAAAGGTAGTAACTGCTGCGGTTACTAGCTTTTCTTAAGAATGTAGGCTGTTCAACATATTTATTTAAGGCGAATTAAGTTATTTTGTTTTTTTCGTATGAAAACTGTTGAAGTTTTAGAGCGCAGCTCTTAGGCGCCCGTTTCCGGCTTGAGCGGCGTGCGGACGTCGGCCGCGACCCCAGGCCACGTGACCCTTCTAGGTCATGTGACCCCCGTCACCCCGAGGTCACGTGACCCCCCCCCCGAGTCGCGCCTTCCCCCTCCTCAAGAGCTGCGCTCTAATTCGGCGTTACAGGGAGTTGTAAACGGCTTTCATTTTTTTAATGGATAAAGATTTCCCAGTGATCATCGTCAGGATTTCTCAAGTATTACCTGTAAACATTTAGCCAGCGTTTCGTGAATGTTCTTTCTGCGGTCGGGTGTTTTTGGACTGTTTAGAAATTACATAATTTTCGCGATGTGAAAGATAAATCAGCAAACATTGATGACGCGAATGAAGCTTTTCACCGAAGCGAACGCATTGCAAACCTCTCCCGCAATCGCGAAATTCCGTGCAAGCGGCAGATCTCAAAAGCCGGTCTTTGCAAAGTTTGCAAACTATAAAATCCGTAAAAATAAGACAATCTTCCAGTATGTAATCTGATTGCCAAATGCTTTGCTAAAGTCTATTGCAAGTTGCAACATAAATAAACAGATGCTCCTCTTCCAGCGTGAACTTTTAACCCTCCCTCATCTCAGCGCACGCGAAGCAAAACACTCCGAAAGTCGAGGAGTGCGCGGAGCATCGACTGCTCACCTTAATTTTGCAAGAGAGTATAGTAATGTATTGGACATAACATCATGCATGGTGCCAGCTAAACGCTCGCTGATGTGTTTACCAGGCATTGCGGTCCTGCGCAGGTTTGAAGCATAATTCAAGCTAATCAAACCTATCGGAACACTAAGCGCTCTCGCGATCATTAACATGCCTGACAGCTTCAAACACGCTCAATAAAAATAGTGTAATATGTATGTCAGTGCTGAGCTAAACATTTATACACCTGATGTCTTTTTTTTTAAATGCATAGCAACGTTTTGCGTAACTTGAGATTGATTTTCATTTTATACATTAAGATTCAGTTAAGCACTCCAGCCCACTCGGCCAGCGAATGTCGAACATATGAGACAACTACCCAGAAAACCAACAATTAAGCATAATTAGTTGTGTATTTTAATATGACGCTTTTTTGTTTCTCTGTGAAGGGTAACACTTAGTTATCAATAATCAATGACACATAAATTAGAGTACCTCATTTTTAAAGATGTCATTGTAAGAATCGGGATTATTTACAGACACTGCGCATAAGGAAACGTATCACTTCTTTGCACTTACGGAGTTGAACAACTTTTAGGACAGAAAAACTACGATGCATTTTTCATCAACCCAGAGGTGAAGACATTTATAGGGACGCAACGCCAGAGATGGCTCTTGCAGCATTGAGCGACATGTTTGGAAAGTATAGGAAATACCGCTAGAGGTGTGTTGCACACGCTTCGCGCCCTGCAGTTCTCATTACGTCAACTCCAAGTGTTCGTTCTGAAGTACGGTTTTAAACGTACGAACTCCAATGCACACGCTGCGCGCTCTGGAGGGACTTCATGGAAAGTATGGGGAAGCGGCAAAAAGTCTCCATGGCGAAGGTCTTCCAGATTTCTCACCGTCGGTTCTAACACGCATGCGGTCCGAAAAGGCATCAGGACAGCAAAAATTACACCATCTTCCCGAGGGGAACCATGGGGTGATGCGGAGCATCGCGGATCGTAATTAATTTATTCCCTTCTTGACTGATTTCTTTTGGCCGACCGGATTTCGGCTGCGGCGGACGCGAGCGGCCGAGAAACGCTAGCAGACGACAGCCGCAGAGTTGCGGGGAAAGCCCACCCCACTGGAAAGCCCTGGCGTGGCGCTGCGACCCGCGCGCCCAAAACTATTCTCCTTTCACTCCTCCGGGGGCACACTTGAAGGAGAGGGACTAGAAGAGAAGAGTTGGGCATGCGCGCGCGGTGTGAGTAGAATCGAACGAACGCGCAGTGCACGCAGCTGGTAGAGAGAGAGAGCGGAGAGAGTAACGCGCAGCTGTTGGAGAGAGGGAAGGAGGAGAGTTGCGCATGCGTAGTGTGAGTGCGGACTTCGACGCCGACGCCGCGGGACATAGACCCGAGCAAGAGATGCTCCGCATCTAAAAGAACGCTCCTGGGACCGTTGCAGGAAGATCACGGGGTGTGCTTCAGGCATGGAAGGACGATGAACCACCAAAGGGCGAAGTGCCGCGGAACGTGTGTCCTTGTTCATCATTGGTGGTCGTAAAATTCGTGCAAACGTTTTGGCGGAACGGAGCGCAATAGTTCTCCCGACGAAGGAAGATCTCGTGCGTCGATCACTTCGAAGCATATATCTTTGCCCCGATGTAACATGTCATTTCACTTCTGTGGTTTTCCACGTTTACGACCGATCGCCTCCGAATGGAATCACATCGCACATAAGCTCTCGTGTAACTTTTTACTGGCTGACGTCATGGTCGTGCGGGGGCTCGCGTCGGTGGTGGTTCAGCATGCAGGGGTCCGGTGTCGCAGGACTGATCCCTTCTCCTCGTCCTCGTGGTTGGGTGACCTGCGGCTGGCACGGACGATTGTAGGTAACCCACGGAGCCGGCCCAGTGCCGACGTGTTTGTGGGTCCGCGCCAGGAATGTCCCTCACGTTTGGGAGTCCGGTCAAGAGTGTGCCAGCACCAGCCGCGCGTCCTCGTTGCCACGTCGGTCCCTTTGTTCGCAGCGCCCCCTTGGCCACGTACCCGTAGCTTTGGGAGGTATACCTGAAGATGATGGTGTCAGCCCCGTTTGGGACCTAAATCACGTGAGGTCAGGGGGCGCGGACAGGTGCAGCCGCGGGGGAGGGAGAAGAGGGAGGCGGGGAAGGCCAGAAAAGGTTACGCACTCTGTGTTAGCCAAGTCCAAAGAGCGTTTTTTTGTTTTTTTGTAATTGACGTGATTATTTTTTATGGAATACACAATTCAAAATACACTGTATGGGAACGGCTCTTAAACTCTGCCAACTCCACGCAGATAACCTTGCTGCTACGCCAAGACGCCGTCCCGATCGATTAGCAGCGAGCTTCTCTCCTAACTCCCGCATTTTGTCGATGTCGCAAAACAAAAAAGCCTTCCTTTTTATTTTATTTCTTTTGCCACAGCGGATAGTTCTGAAGTTAGAGTACAACGTTTTTAGGAGGAGCTTGTTTAAGACAGACTTGTACAAGTTATAGGAAAAAGTAACCGATTACAATTACAATTACTCCACTGTAAAGAGTAACCGATTAATATTACAATTACAGCCTCAAAGAAGTAATCGAAAAATTACTCTAAAGTAATCGATTAGTTCCCACGTTACTTTTCTTCCAACTTTTTTTTTTAATACGGTAGCGTCATCCTTGGGATTTTGCGCTCAATTCTTCCGAAGAAAGAAAAGAAAGCCTTGATTGGTTTTTGCTGAGAGCTGAGTGAGTGACGCCAACACACTCACAGCCGAATTCATAAACGGGCCTCGACTCGAACTCGACTCAAACTCGACTCGAAACTCCACTCGAGGCCGGTTTTGCGCTTCATAAGCCGACCTCCACTCCGAACGTTCCTCAACTCGAGGAAATTCTCGAGTCTCTCCTCGAGAATCTCAAGGTAGCTCTGTCGCTTCCTCGAGCCGCTCCTCGACCTGAGTTTGGAGTGTCATGGCGGCCGGCGAGTCGTTCGCGGAGTTCGTGCACTTCGTTCTAAGCGCAGAAGAGAACCTCTGCGACGACGCAGGCGACAGCGAATAGAGACGTGTGACGAGACGGTGTTTCAGAGAACGCCTGAACCCACTGGAACACTTCATTGACCGCGAATTTCTTGTGCTGTGCCGCTTCAAGAAGGCGACCGTAGCGAGCACCCTGCTGTCTCTGCCAGGAGCGCGAGTACTGGGGCCTGCCGCCCTCACCGATGCTGCAGAGCAATACGTAACCGGAACGTGCTGGC